>AWOL01S0004459.1:194154-266867 GCA_000715115.1 Nicotiana otophora
GGGGGGGGGGGGGGTCCTAAGTTGTTTATCATAAAGGATCACCCCGTGCGACATAAATAATACTTCGTAACTCTCTCAAGATGGGGCGTTACTCATATTATTCAGCGGGCACAGACTATCATCTCCTTCTACCCGATTACTATGTTAAAGTTGATACCTAAAGCGCACTAATTCAATTATAAGTCGTACCTTATGCGTGCACTACCCGTCCCATACCTATGGTCCAGGAGGGCATTGGACCTCTATTTAGGGTGGTTCTAAACTTAAACTTAGGCTGCTCAAAATTATAAAACTAGGCGACATACAAAACATATTGGACTTTAAATATGGCAATAAAAGGGGCTCAAGTTTGCCTCCGCACTTAAGCAGTAAATGCACGCAAACACATATGCCAATCAGGAATCTGTAGAATCCTATAGACATGCTTTCTAGGAGATCAAAGTATGCAAGTAATTTCAGATGCAGGATATAGCTTGTAGACAGAATCATGCGGGTATCATAAGCTAATTGTTGAGAGTTTTAAGTTACCAATCCTATATGTGCGATGCCTAAGTGATCTACGCAGTTGGGTACAACAGCATCTGCTAGGGAAAGAGTCCCAAAAATATTCATACGACGTGCATGAAGGAGTGTTTGAATGGTCTAGCATTAACCAATTATATAGAGCAATTATTTCCTATAGGCAGGATCTCTAATGCATAGTACTTCAAAGCTTGTTTTATTTACATTTAGTCCTATAAACAAGATTTCTAATGATCAATGTGGTACAATAGCAAATGAAGTTGTCAAAACCTATAGGCATGATTTCTAGTGAATAACTGAAGTGAATTGAAGGAAAATTCATTTGTTCCTATAGGCAGGTTTCTAATGCGGTTGAAGGCAGTCATGCAAATTGAAAGAGTGCTTACTTCCTATAGGCATGTTGTCTATAAACATGTAACAGAAGACATAGCATTTGAACTCATGTTTAATAGTAAACAATTAGTGTGTGTGTGTGCTTCTCCTAATATCATGATTTCTACAGTGCTCATGTAATCGAACAACACATATAGCAAACGCATTGTCAAGTCCTATAGGCATGTTACCTACCCATTTTGCATGTTAGTATTAGAATCTACCCCATTCATTTTTACTAACATCTAATCGTTTATACAAAGATTATTATTACAGACCCAAATTAATAATAAAATAGTAATATTACATGGCAATAAACAGGCCTATAGCATGTCCAAATAGAATAACTAAATGCCCAGCCTTACTGGGCCTTCAAAACTTCTAGCATAGCAGACTTAGGTCTTCAACAAAGAACCACACGATCACAGGTCCATAGGGGAGTTCAGACCCCTTTCAATGAGCCATAACACCAAATATTGCATCACTTGGAGAAACCAACATAAAATACAATACATGATAAGTAAATAGAGCATTAGGGATAGTTTGGAGGTTAAGAGGAATGACTAGGGCCAAACCCCTAGTGCGTCAGAGTTCACAATGGCCTTAATATGACCCTGAGAAGTGCTCGTACTAGGGAGGCCAACAGAGAACCTAGGTAGCCTTGGCTTTCAGTCGGCTAAGAATAGGAATTCAGAATACCAAAGTTACAAGTAAAGAGAATGGACAAAAATTCCCAGAGTGATCATACAGCATAACTGGTCAGGTAGACCAGCAAAATTCAGCAGAGTTTAGTAGCAAAGCATCATATAGACAAACATCATAGGAAAAGGAAAACAAGTTTGCAAACATACCTAGATTGCACTAGTTGACATTTAAGGGCCTAAATTAAATCAAGTCTAACCTAAGGCCATATCAATACTTGGACATAACAGAGGTATACATATATTTATTATCATAGAAAGGAGAAAGTAGTAAGTGAACCAAGGCATATTGAAAAAGCATGTTAACCTAGGAGCAAGGTCATCGTAAGTTGAAATAGAATGTTTGCCTTTAGAACAGATTTTTTGGGCAGTATTACAAAAAGCACTCCAACATACACAAGACGTAGTAAAAGTTCATTCAAGTAAAAGTTAGGGTATTATCTAAATACAATAGGCGAAAACAACATACAACCACAATATTGAAGTTCAAAATTAACATGTAAAGATGTTACAGGGTGCATAACTAGTCTTAGGAGATAGGGAATTGCAGAGTGAAAATCATAGTGAGTTATGACATGAACAGTACACTACTCTCATGCGTCAATTAACACAAAATGACATCAAGTTGAACACTATCATAGTTGAACCAAAATTCAGATACATGTGTAGAAAGAAGGGAAGAAAGTAAACATTATAAGGATTTAAACACTAACTAGTAGCAGAACTAAAAGAGTGCAGAGTGTAATAGCAAAAACCCCAAATCCCTGATGCTCTAGAGTTCAAAAGAGCCTCGAAAATAAGCTCTGAATAATGCTTGCACCAGAGGAGGTTATTCAATAATTTTAGTGTGTTTTAGGGTAAAAGTGATTAGTGAAAAAACAGTAGCCAAAATTAGGGTTCAGAAATCTCTCCCTTAAGGGGTTTCATGAGAGGGGTTTATATAGTGTAGAAATCGACCAAGTAAACATGGAAAATAAAATTATTCAAACACAAATAAGGAAAGATATACTAGAATCAATTAGAATCAATTTTTAGGGCATGAAACAAAGGGGTTGAGTAAATTAACAGGGAATAACAATTATCACATAAATAATACTAAACATGAAGGAATACAGAAGATTAAACAGAGAATAAGGAAAATATCAGACCAAAAATTATTTAGAGTCAGATTTAGGGCAAAGTAAAGTAGAAAATACGGAGACATGGCAGATTAAACAGAAATAAGGAAACAAATAGTCAAACATAGAAAAGAAAAAGTATCAGTCAAGAGTCAGTAAGGAACAAGGAAAAATTCAAACCCTAGTTCAAAAGGAAGCATAGATAGTCGAAGATCTCACTGAATCGGACCATATACAATGCATATAGACGAAATATCATCTAAATCTCATAGATTGAAGGCGGTGGAATCCCATTTGGGTACTGGCACTTGCCAAAATTGGGGCAAGTACCATATAACATCATAACCTTGAAGACAATAACGAGGTAACACATAAAAGGCAAGTAAATCACAGAAGGAGTCCATGATTTACTCAGATTTGGAGAATATGGGGGAATCGGCTAGGGTTTCTGAAGGAGGGAGAAGGGAGATAGGAGGATACAAAGGCGGCGGGAAAAAGGTGAATGGTGTTAGGGTTAGGAGTTAGGTTATTTAAAGGGAGGGTTTAATTGTGGGTCGTTGATCTTGAGAGATCAACTGCCAGGATTAAAAGAAAGCTGGGGCGGGCGTGTAAAGTGGGTACCAACCGGGTTGGGATTAGTGGGTTATTTGTGTTGGGCTTGGGGTAATTGGGTTGAGGTATGGGTAGTTTTAGGTCCGAAAATCAGCCTATTTTGGGCCAGCTATTAAATACATAACAATTATTTTACAAATGATTTATAAAATAATTAATAGATAATAAAATACTACTTGTACAATAAAATGACTGAAAATAATAACTCAATATTATAAAAAATATAAAAATGATACTTCGGCATAAATAACATAATAAACGCAATTATTTGTAGAATATAGGCCATTATTGTAAAATTAGATAAATAGCTTAAAACTGTTACTGCAATTATATAAAATAGAATAGAAATGTTTGAAACATGTATTACGGATGCAAATAATAATTTTAGATAATTAAGTCATCACAAAATAATTTAAAGGATAATTATTAGATATTTATATAATAAAAATATAAGAAAATTAATTTAAAGCTCTAAATATTATGGAATATTATAGAAAAATGCTTGTATAGGTTTGTAAACTAAATGATAATGCAAATATGCTATTTTGAAAGTATATATGTATTTTTAAAAATATGAGAGAAAAATTGGGTATCAACAAACGCGTAGGGAAAAATCCACATCGGTCCCATTCCTCTTTCGGGAATGCGAGTCTACCATCGTGAACGCCTAGGCCAAAACTCCATGGCTTCGCGAACGCGTCACCTTCCACGTGAACGCGAAGGGAAATAGCCCAGCCCCCATTTTCCTTCTTCGCGAACGCGAGGGTCCTTCCGCGTTCGCGAAGAAGGAAACCAGAACTGGAAATTTCTGGTTTTTCCAACTTAGCTCTGGGTGGTTCAAACCTCACCCGAGCCCACGGGACCCGTCCAAATGCACCAACAAGTCTTAAAAACATAACACGGACTTGCTTGAACTCTCAAAATACGCAAATCAATAACGAAACTAAGAATCGCACCCCAAAACCGAATTGGATCAAAATATGAACTTTAAGTTTCTAACTTCCTCTGAACGCGCTGAATCATACTTATACTACCCAAAATGACACCAATTTTGCATGCAAGTCTTAAATCACCATACAGAACTATTCCCAAACTCGGAATTTTAAACGGACCTTGATTACTTCAAAACCTACTCCAAACCAAGTTTAAAGAATCTTAAAATCTTTAAATAGTTGATTTTCACTATTAAGCTCTAAAACGCTCCCGGTTTGTCCAAAACCCGATTCGAACATACGCCCAAGCCTAAAATCATCATACGAACCTATTGGAACCATCAAATCCCGATTCCGGGGTCATTAACTAAAAATGTTGAACAAAGTCAAACTTAGTATTTTAAGGCCAACTTAAGAAACCAAGTGTTCCGATTTCAACCCGAACACTTCCAAATCCCAAACCAACTATCCCCGCTATTCATAAATTAATAAAAGCACATACATGGAGTTTTATTTAGGGGAACGAGGTTTTAAAAGTCAAAATGACCAGTTGGGTCATTACATTCTCCACCTCTTAAACAAACATTCGTCCTCGAACGGGTTTAGAATTATACGTGAAGTGCTGAATAAGTGTGGATATCTGCTCCGCATGTCCTCCTCGTCCTCCCAAGTCGCTTCCTCGACTGGTTGGCCCCTATATTAAACTTTTACCGCAGTAATCTTCTTGGACCTCAACTAGCGAACCTGTCTATTAACAATGGCAATTGGTTCCTCTTCATAACCCAAACCTTTATCTAGCTGAAATATACTGAAGTCTAACACATGTGACAGGTCTGCATGATACTTACGGAGCATAGATACATGAAAAACCGGATGAACTCCTGATAGACTGGGGGGAAAAGCAAACTCGTAAGCAACCTCCTCAACTCGTCTCAACAACTCAAATAGGCCAATAAACCTTGGGCTCAACTTGACCTTTTCCCCAAATCGCATGATTCCCTTCATCGACGAAACCTTTAAGAGAACTTTTTCACCCACCATAAAAGATAAATCACGCGCTTTCTGATCCGCGTAACTCTTATGTCTGGACTGTGCTGTATGAAGTCGCTCCTGAATCAACTTTACCTTTTTCAAGGCATCCTTCACCAAATCAGTACCATATAACTTAGCCTCACCGGGCTCAAACCATCTGATGGGCGAACGACATCACCGACCATATAAAGCCTCAAATGGAGCCATCTCGATACTGGATTGATAACTGTTATTATAAGCAAACTTGGCCAAAGGCAAGAAACGATCCCACTGACCTCCAAAGTTAATAACACATGCCCTAAGCATATCCTCCAAAATATGAATTGTCCGCTTCGACTGCCCGTCGGTCTGCGGATGAAAGGTTGTGCTGAGCTCTACACGGGTCCCTAATTCACTCTGTACTACTCTCCAAAAATGTGAAGTAAACTGAGGGCCTCTATCTGATATGATGTAAATTGGCACACCGTGCAACCGAACTATCTCCTGAATATAAATATGGGCCAACCTCTCCGAAGTATACGTAGTCACAACCGGAATAAAGTGTGCCCACTTGGTCAAACTGTCGACAGTGACCTAAACTACATCAAACTTCAGCAATGTCCGCGGCAACCCAACTACAAAGTCCATAATATTGCGTTCCCATTTTCACTCTGGTATAATAATTTGTTGAAGTAGACCATCTGGCCTCTGGTGCTCATATTTAACTTGCTGGAAATTTAGACACCTAGCTACATAATCCACTATGTCCTTTTTCATTCGTCGCCACCAATAATGCTGCCTCAGGTCACGATATATCTTTGTTGAACCTAGATGAATAGAATACCGAGAACTGTGTGCCTCTTCTAGGATCTTTTCCCTCAGTCCATCCACATTAGGAACACATAGACGATCCTGGAGTCACAGAACAACATATCCACCTATAGTAACTTCCTTGGCACCACCTCATAGTATCATTCATCGAAGAACCAATAAGGGTGGATCATTATACTGGCGAGCCTTGATCTGCTCAATTAGTGAAGATTGGGCTACAACACACGCAAGAACTCGACTGGGCTCTGAAATATCTAATCTTACAAGTCGGTTAGCCAAGGCTGAATGTCCAAAGCTAATGGCCTTTCTTCTATTGCAATAAAAGCCAAACTACCCATACTCTCTGCCTTTCTACTTAAGGCGTCTGCAACTACATTTGCTTTGCCCGGATGATACAAGATATTAATATTATAATCTTTTAGTAACTCAATCCATCTGCACTACCTCAAATTTAGGTCCCTCTGCTTGAACAAATGCTACAAACTGCGATGATCAGTGTAAAATTCACAAGACACCCCATAAAGATAATGCCTCCAAATCTTAAGAGTGTGAACAATTGCAGCTAACTCCAAATCATGTACCGGGTAATTCTTCTCGTGGGGTTTCAGCTGACGTGTAGCATATGCAATAACTCGCCCTTCCTGCATTAATACACAATCCAAACCAACGCGTGAAGCGTCACAATACACTTTATACATTCCCGAACCTGAAAGCAATACTAACACAGATATTGTAATCAATGATGTCTTGAGCTTCTGAAAGCTCACCTCCCAATCATCAGATCATCGAAATGAAGCACCCTTCTGGGTTAATCATAGGTAAGGGACACAATTATCTTTATTCTCAATACATTTGTCATATATATCAACTCAAATCAGGTCTAAGTTATAACATAATGCAAAAGCATTAATCAAACATTGAAACTACTGAACTTACAAATTAAAATGCCGAACTTTAAACTTTGTGGAAAATAAAATAAAAGAACTAAAGATACACCGTGTCTACCTGCAAGATAAAAATAGAGAGCTTATGCTTTATGCATTGCATACAGACAACATCAAATGTGGATGTCCAAAAAATGGAAAAATGAAAAGGTACTCTCTCTTAACTTTTGAATATCTCTGAAATGATTTTATATACAAGGCCAGACAATAATACAATATCATAGCATAATATTATTTTTGGTAGAGACACTTCAAAAGTTATCACTTCAGAAGTAAATTTAGCAGGGGAAGGATCACGGATTTGATGAACCTAAGGAGAATTAGACAGTTGAAAAGATCTTCATTGATCAAAAATAGTTACAATAGTGTAGTAACAACTATCATGGCAGTCATATATCCCACTTCTTAATACAATATCTTTGTGTGACATTTTATCGAACAACAAACAAGGTGCTTGAATGTTTCCTTTAGAGGCAAATACAACCAGCGATATAGTAATAAACAAATGAATCATAATCAAACCCAATCTCCTATCATTTTATCAAAGTACTTTATAATCTTGTGCTTTTCCAACAGAACTAGACTTCTGTATACACATAAATAAAAGAATTTACTCTGTAGATGAAACACGAAATACAACAACAATCCTAAGAATTATTTTTGGGATCAAAGTGTTTGTAATGGTTAAAGTAGAGCACCATGCATCTTAATAAGATGATAGATAATGCAGATCGCTCAAAATAGATTAAATAAGCAATAAATACCCGAAAAATAAAATAAATTAGAGTAAGAAATGATAGTATACCTGGGAATCTAACGTAGGTTGTATTACAAGAGTTATAGCCATTTGAATTACAAGGGGGAGAGGGAGGGCGGGAGGAGTTAGAGAAGAGAGAAGGAAAGGATCATATTAGGGTTTTCTTTTGGAGGGAATATTATTTTTATCTTTCAACTCATTTGGAGGAATATAAAAAGTAAAAGAAGGATCTTTTTCCCTCCATTTCTTGTGATTGTCGATAAAGTAATGTTATTTCCTGGCTAATTAACATTTACTACTAATTTTTTAGGTTAGGAGATAAATTAGTGGAAATTAATTAATTGAGACTAAATAATTATCGCTAAAAGTACTTTTGGTTGTAGTGGCGGTCTGGGTCCGGTCGCCCAGACCCATGCATAAGGCGTGGGCTATAGCACATAAAAGTTTGGGACGCACACGGAATTCCAGTTTTATGGCCCTAAAAGCCAAAAACGAGTAAAGGCCATGGAGAGGCGGTGAATATTATTTCTAACGTTGTCACAAAAATTTTAGGTGGCTCGGGTTCGGTCACCCGGGCTCATGCAGAAGGCGTGGGCTGTAGCACACGAAAATCTATGAATTAGGCAGAATTTTAGTTTTGTGGCCCTAATATGCCAAAAATGCGTAACGGGCATGGCGAGGCAGTGACTATTGTTTCTTAGGTTATTTTTATGGCCCGAAAAAAGTTTAGGCAGTTCGGGTCCGGTCGCCCAAGTTCAAACAGAAGGTGCCACTTATAGAATATGAAAATCTGGAAATGGGGCGGCATTCCAGTTTTATAGCCTAAGATGCTACAAAACGAGTAACAGTCTTGGCAAAGCGGTGACTATTGTTTCTAAGGTTGTTTTTGATAGGTCAACAAAATTTTAGGAGGTCAGGGTCCGGTCACCCGTGCATATGCAGAAGGCGTGGGCTATAGCAAATAAAAATCTAGGAATCATGTGGAATTCCAGTTTTATGGTCCTAAAAACCCAAAACATGAGTAGTGGTCATAGTGAACCGATGACTATTGTTCCTTAGGTCATTTTTGATGGGCCTTCAAAATTTCAGACGGTTCGGGTCTAGTTGCCTGGGCCCATGCAGAAGGCGTAGGCTATAGCATACGAAAATCTAGAAATTGGGCGAAATTCCTGTTTTATGGCCCTAAAACACCAAAAACAGTAACGGCCATGATGAGGCGATGACTATTTATCCTTAGGTCCTTTTTGATGGGTCGACAAAATTATAGGTGGTCCAGGTTCGGTCGCCATGGCACATGCAAACGGTGTGGGCTATAACATACAAATATCTAGTAATCGGACGAAATACTAGTTTTATGGCCCTAAAATACCAAAAAGCGAGTAGCTGTCATGGCGAAGCGGTGACTATTGTTCCTTAGATCATGTTTTATGGGAAGTCAATATTTTAGGTAGTCCGTGTCCAGTCTCCTGGGCCTATGCAGAAGGCGTTGGCTATAGCACATGAAAATCTGGGAATCGAGCGAAATTCTAGATTTCTGACCCTAAAACGCTAAAAACGAGTAACGGTCATGGCGATGCGGTAACTATTATTCCTTAAGTCGTTCTTTATGGGCAGAAAAAAATTTAGACAGTCTGGTCGTCCGGGACCAAGCAGAAGGCATGAGCTATAACATACGAAAATCAGGAAATCGAATGGAATTCCAGTTTTATTGCTCTAAAATGCCAAAATAAGAGTAACGGTCATAGAGAAGCGGTGACTATTATTCCTTAGATATGTTTTTATGGGCCGGTAAAATGTTTGGTTCTCCAGGACCGACACCCGCGGTCATGTAGAAGGCGTGGGCTATAGCACACGAAAATTTGGGAATAGGGAAAAATTCTTATTTTATGGCCCTAAAACACTAAAAATGAGTAACGGTCATAGAGAGGCGATGACTATTGTTTCTTAGGTCATTTTTAATGGGCAGGCAAAATTTTAGGTTGTTTGGATCTGATCGCCCCATCCCATGCAGAAGGTGTGGGCTATAGCACACGAAAATGTAGGAAATAGGCGAAATTCAAGTATTACGGCTCTAAAACGGAAAAAAACGAGTAACTGTCATGGAGAGGCGGTGACTATTGTTCCTTAGGTTATTTTTTATGTGTCAAAAATTTTTTAGGTGGTCCGGCTCCGGGTCCGGTAGAAAGGGCCCTTGCAGAAAGTGTGCGCTATAGCACACGAAAATATGGGAATCTAGCAAAATTCTAGTTTTATGGCCCCAAAACACAAAACAACGAGTGACGTTCATGAAGAAGCGGTGACTATTGTTTGTTAGGTATTTTTTATGGGTCTAAAAGTTTTTAGGCGCTCCAAGTCTAGTCGCTCGAGCCCATGCTAAAGGCATGGGATATAACATACGAAAATTTGAGAATTAGACGGAATTGCAACTTTATTGCCCTCAAACGTCAAAAAATGAATAACGGTCATGGAGAGGCGTTGAATATTCTTTGTTAAGTCATTTTTGATGGACCGACAAAATTTTAGGTTGTCCTGGTTCGGTCTCCCCGGCCCAATCACAAGGTGTGGGTGATAGTACATGAAAATCTTGGAATCGAACGAAATTCTATTTTTATGACCCTAAAACGCCAAAAAATGAGTTACGATCATGGAGAGATGGTGACTATTGTTCCTTATGTCGCTTTTGATGGCAAGAAAAATTTTATGCGGTCCGAGTCCGGTCTCCCGGACCCATAAAGAAGGCGTAGTCTATAGCACACAAAAATCTAGGAATTGGGCAGAATTCTAATTCAATGGCCCTAAAATGCCAAAAAAGAATAACAGTCATTGCAAGGGAATGAATATTGTTCCTTAGGTCATTTTTTATGGCCCCCAAAATTTTAGGCGGCCCGAGTCCGATCGTCCGGGTCCATGCAGAAGGCGTGTGCTAAATCACACGAAAATCAGGGAATCGGGTAAAATTTCAGTTTTATGGCCCTAAAATGCCAAAAAGAGTAATGGTCATGGCGAGGCGGTAACTATTGTTCCTTAGGTATTTGTGATGTGTCGGTAAAATTTTAGGCGGTCCGGGTCCGGTCGCCTGGGTCCATGCAAAAGGCGTGGCTATAGCACACGAAAATCTAAGAATCGGGAAAAATTCCAGTTTTATGGCCCTAGGAATGTTAATAGATAAGTAATGATTCTTATTCGTTAGATCGTTTCTAATGGGCTCACAAATATTTAAGCGATTCGGGACCGATCTCCCGAATTCATTAAGATGGCGTAGACATTAGCATACGAAAAATAAAACATCGTGCTAAATTCCTATTTTATGGCCCTAAAATGCCAATTAACGAGAAACGATCATGGAGAAGTAATGACTATTGTTTATTAGGTTGTTTCTTATGGGACCACTAAATTTTAGTCGATTTGGGTCCGGTCGCCCGAGTTCATGATGATAGTGTGGACATTAGCACACGAAAAATTAGAAATCGTGCTAAATTCTTTTTTAATGGCTATAAAATACCGAAATATGAGAAACATTCATGGAGAAGTAATGACTATTGTTCATTAGGTCATTTCTGATGGGCCCATATAATTTTAGGCAATTCGATTCCGGTCACCTGAATTCATGAAGATGGCATGGACAGGAGTGGACACTAGCACACAAACAATCAAAAACCGCACTAAATTCCAGTTTTATGGCTTAAATCGTCTAAAACAAAGAATGGTCATGGAGAAGCATTGACTATTATTCATTATATCATTTTTGTGGGCCCACAAATTTTTAGGCCATTCGAGTCCGGCCGGTCGCTCGAATTCATGAAGACGCTAGCACATAAAAAATAGAAAATCGTGCAGAATTCCTGTTTTATGGTCGTAAACACCAAAAACGATGAACGATTATGGAGAAGCAATTACTATTGTTCATTAGTTTATTTTTTACGGGTCCACAAAATTTTAGAGGATTCAAAGCCGGTCGCCTGACTTAATGAAGATGTAGTGAGCATTAGCACACGAAAAATTAGGAATCATGTTGAATTTCTATTTTATGGCCCTAAAATGCCAAAAAGAAAAGAGAAACAATCATGGAGAAGCAATGACTATTGTTCATTAGGTCATTTTTATGGGCCCACCAAATTTTATGCAATTCAGGGCCAATCACCCGAATTCATGAAGATGGCGTGAATATTAGCACACGCAAAATCGAAAATCTTGTTGATTTCCTGTTTTATGGCCCTAAACACTAAAAAAAGAGGAACGGTCATGGAGAAGCAATGTCTATTATTCATTAGGTTATTTCTGATAGACCCATAAAAATTTAGGCGATTCGGGGCCAATCGCCCGTATTTATGAAGATGGCATAGACATTAGCACAGGAAAATCAAAAATCATGCTGAATTCATGTTTTATGGCCTAACATTCCAAAAATTGAGGATCGGTCATAGAGAATCAATGCCTATTGTTATATGTCGTTTCTGATGGGACCACAAAATTATAGGCGATTCGGGGTCGATCACTCAAATTCATGAAGATGGTGTGGACAATAGCACATGAAAAACGGGAATCATTCTGAATTCCTATTTATGGTCCTAAAACGCCAAAAACTAAGAAACAGTCATGGAGAAGCACTAAATATTAGGTCGTTTCTGATGGACCCATAAATCTTTAGGCGATTCAGGGCTAGTCGCGCGAAATCATGAAAATGACATGGACGCTAGCATAGGAAAAATCTGAAATTGTGGTGAATTCCTATTTTATGGCCCTAAAGCACCAAAAAGTGAGGAACGGTCACAGAGAAGCAATGGCTATTATCCATTAGTTTATTTCTTATGGTCCCACAAACTTTTAGGTGATTTAGGATCGGTCGCCCGAATTCATGAATTTGTAATTATATCCAATTTTTCGTGTATATTAGTCCATGCTGATTTTGTAAACAAATAATTGACGGACTCCTATTGACCTGAAACTTTCTAGGTCCACAGGAAATTGCCTAGTAACCAGTTCTCATTGCTTTGCCACGACTAATGTTGCTTTTTGATATTTTGGGTTTATTTTATGGCTTTTCGTCGTCCTGCAACCCGAATTTATGATTATATCCATTTTTCATATGTATTAGTACATGCTAATTTTGTAAAATCTTTTTGGCGAACTTCGATTTGTGTGAAATATTGTAGGTCCATAGGAAACAACCTAGTGACTAATACTTATTGCTTGGCCATAACTTTCGGATTCATTTTATGGCATTTCTGTGTCATGCAATATGAATCGTGATTATATCCACTTTTTTCTATATTATGTACATGTTGATTCTGTAGAATTACTTTGACGAACTCTGATTGGCCTAAAATTTTACTGGACCAATAAAATCAGTCTATGTAATGACCTAACCAGTAATTTTAAGTTTTAGAACCTCTTTCCCCTAAATAAAACTCCATGTATGTGCTTTTATTAATTTATGACTTGCGGGGATGGTTGGTTCGGGATTTGGACGTGTTCAGGTTGAAATCGGGACACTTCGTTCCTTAAGGTGGCCTTAAAATGCTAAGCTTGACTTCGGTCAATATTTTTAGTAAACGACCTCGAAATCGGGATTTGACTGTTTCATTAGGTTCGTATGATGATTTTGGACTTGGGTGTATGTTCGAATCGGGTTTTGGACAAACCGGGAGCGTTTCAGAGCTTAATGGTGAAAATCAACTATTTAAAAGTTTTAAGGTTCTTTAAATTTGGTTTGGAGTAGGTTTTGGAGTAATCAAGGTCCGTTTGAAATTTTGAGTTTGGGAATAGTTCTGCATGTGATTTAAGACTTGCACGCAAAATTTGGTGTCATTATGGGTAGTATAAGTATGATTCGGAGCGTTCGGAGGAAGTTAGAAACTTGAAGTTCATATTTTGATCCAATTCGGTTTGGGGGTGGGATTCTTAGTTTCGTTGTTGATTTGCGTGCTTCTAGAGTTCGAGCAAATCCGTGTTATGTTTTCAGACTGGTTGGTGCATTTGGACGGGGTCCAGGGGGACTCAGGTGAGTTTTGAACCACTCAGAGCTAAGTTGGAAAAATCAGAAATTTCCAGTTCTGGTTTCTTTCTTTGCGAACGCGAAAAGATCATCGCGTTCGCGAAGAAGGAAAATGGGAGCTGGGATATTGCCCTTTGCGTTCACTTGGAGAATGACGCGTTCGCGAAGCCCGGGTGTTTTGGCCTACGCGTTGGCAATCGTAGACTCGCGTTCGCGAAAGAGGAATGCGACCGGCGTGGATTTTTCCATACGCGTTTGTGAGGGAGATCACGCGTTCGTGAAGGGCAGGCCAGTAAGCCTTCACGTTCGCGAGACCCCTGTCACATTCGCGAAGGGTAATTTTGAGGTTGTGGAGTTTTTCCTTCGCGAACGCGAGGCACTAACCGCATTCGCGAAGAAGGGGTTCACTGTACCAAACAAAATGTCTTAAAAACGCGATTTTACCATTTTTAACCCCATTTCTTCCATGCTTGGGTGATTTTGGAGCTTTTTGAGAGGGGATTTCAACTAGCAATTTGAAGGTAAGTTAATTCTACACACTTTGAGTCAAATATATAGATTATGGGTAGATTATAACCTATAAATGGTGGAAATCAAGGGTAAGAGGAAAAACCTATATTTTTATAAAAATGAGATTTTTACCACGAAAATGATTATGGAATTGGATGGAAATTGTATATTTGAGTTCTTGAGAGTATAGGTAACGATTTCCTCCGAGAATTTATGGAATTTGGGCACGTGAGCCTGGGGTGAATTTTAGAAATTTTACCATTTTTGGGTAGGGTAATTTATTTAATAGTCTAACTTTGAATTATTAAGCATGTATTAATTATTTTGTATAACATTTGGATAGTTTCAGAATTTTCTGCATCGAATTGGAATTTTTACACGACATCGTGATCGGAAGTGGGCTTTGAGATAAGGTAAGTCTCTTGTCTAACCTTGTAAGAAGGAATTTACCCCATAGGCGATTTAAAATAATAATTGTTGCTAATTGTGGAGACTACGTATGCACTAGGTGACAAGAGTCTGTGCGTAGCTAATAATTATGCTATGTCCGGGTAGTTTAGAACTCAAATCATGAATTACTTGCGATAATTGCTCCTTTTATTTAATTAAATTACTGGAATTATATTGTAAATTGTTAGAGGAAATAGTAAAATATCGAAACTTCATATACTTGAATTTTGTGTAAATTATTGAATTATTAATAGAGATTGAACATCTTACATGTTAATATTATAATAACTTCTCATTCCTGAGGTTCATAAGAAAATGTCCTCCTTTCTTGTAGAGCGGGCCAAATGCCTCGACAGTATAGATGCATCTATGGATCGCGCCGCACGTCCCTCGGCAGTGTACACGACACTCTGGATCGGGCCGTACGACTTTGGCAGAAATCGTACCTAATAATAATAATTACACGATACCTTGATATTTTAATTGCTACTTGTGAAGTTGATTCATAAATTGGAAATTATTTAAATGTAAGAAATTAATTATTTCTGCTTGTTAATAAAATTATTGTTGTTCACCTAAAGATCATGTTTAATTAAATATTTCTATTGTAATATTATTGGCCCATAGTGAGTGTCAAAGTCGACCTCTCGTCACTACTTCTTCGAGATTAAGCTTGATACTTACTGGTTACACGTTGTTTACGTACTCATGCTATATTTGCTGCACTTTTGTGCAGGACCTGAGACTGGTGCTATAGTTGGACCTACCGGAGCGCATCCACGTTATCCAGAGGCTTAGTGGTGAGCTGCCTTCCTGAGCTGTTCTGCAGAAACTAGTGCCTCTTGTTGTATTTGTATTCTGTCTATTTTATTTTAGACAGTTTTTAAAATTTTATATAATCTACTAGATGCTCATACACTTGTAACATCAGGTCTTGGCACACACTAGTAGACTTTCCGAATTTAATTATTTTCTTGGTTATTTTAATTTACCAGATCTTTTCATATTATCTTAATTCTTGCAAGTAAGAAGAGTTTAATTACTCGGTTAATTTTTAAAGAATTGAATATGTATTTAAATCACTAGTTGGCTTGCCTAGATGTGGTGTTGGGCGCCATCACGACCTACAGGTGATTGGGTCGTGACAACATGGTATCAGAGCACTAGGTTCATGTAGGTCTCACAAGTTATGAGCATGCCTAATAGAGTCTTTTAGATCGGTACAAAGACGTCTGTACTTATCTTCGAGAGACTATAGGGTGTTAGGAAAACTACCTTTCTTCATCTCTCATCGGGCAAATAATGTAGTACTAAATATCTTTCTCTTATTCTCTCACAAATGGTGAGAACGTGCTCTAATGAGGTTCTAGACCAGGAAAGAGCTACTCCTCCTATTGTTAGAGGCCGAGGCAGATGTCGAGGGAAGGCTCTAGCCCGTGGTAGGGGACGAGGACGTACCAGAGTTGTTCCAGTTATACCACCAGTGGGTCCAACAAAGATTCTATTATTGAGGAACTTGGCGAGTCGTCCGTAGAAGAGCCAGCTCTGGTGGATTTTACGTCTGCACCGGGTTCCAGGAGGCCATGGGCCATATGCTGCGGTTCATGGACACTATTACTCTGGCCGATTTATTTCCGGCAGGCCCAACCACATCTCAGGCGGGCGATGGAGCACAGACCCATACCACACAGGCTCATGGGCAGGCAATTGCTGTATATCAGATCCAGGGTGCACTACCCGTGGGTGGAGTCCAGAAAGTGGCAGCAGCTACACCTGAGCCCAGACCAACTACGACCGCCGAGACGCAGAAACTATTGGACAGATAGACTAGACTAATCCTCCTGTCTTTGGGGATGAGCGACATGAGGATCCCCAGGACTTCATTGATCGGTGTAGGGACAGACTACATAACATGAGGATATTGGAGTCTCATGGGGTGGACTTTGCTACTTTTCAGTTGGAGGGCAGAGCCCGTAGATGGTGAAAGTCTTACCTTCTTGGTAGACCAGCAGATTCTCCTCCCATGACTTGGGATAGGTTCACCCGTATTTTCCTGGACAGTCATTTTCCACCCTTCCAGAGGGAAGAGTTGCAGTTTCAGTTGGAGCAGCTCCAGCAGGGTCAGATGTCAGTGACCGATTATGGGGCGAGGTTCTCTAAGTTATCTCGCCATGCATTTATGATACTCCCTACTGAGGCGAAGAGAGTGAGGAGATTTGTTACGGGTTTACATACTCGAATTGAGGTCACTATGACCTGAGAGGTTGAGATGGGGACTTCTTTTGAGTTGGTTGTGGAGATAGCCCGAAGGATTGAGGGTGTGCATCAGCGTAGCCGAGAGCAAATTATGAGGGATAAGCGGTTTAGATATTCTATAGAGTTCAAAGTTGCTCCGTCTGGGGGTAGAGGTCAATTCGTGAGAGGGCAGTCCAGTAGGCCCCTATATCCAGCACCACCGCCTCCTCGGGGTGCCCTAGTGCGACCTTATTTCAGTGCTATGCCAGAAAGTTCTTATCACCCACCAGCTATTCAAGGTTCTTCCAGTGGGTATTCAGGTCACCAGGGCCAGACTTCTAGTCAGCATCCCATCGCACCAAGAAGTTGTTACGAGTTTGGGGATTTTAGTCACATGCGGAGATTCTGCCCCACGCTTCAAGGTTGACCAGTGCAGCAGGGTTAGCAGCCTATGATTACCACACCAGTTGCTCCACCAACTATCTGACCACCTAGAGGTGTAGGAAAGGTGGTTAGGGGTCATCCTAGAGATGGAGGCCAACCAGGTGGAGGCCAGCCAGTTAGCGCTCCAGCTCAATTCTATGCCTTTCTGGCCAGACCAGATGCAGAGGCCTTAGATGCAGTGATTACAAGTATTATTTTTGTTTGCGGCAAAGATGCCTTCGTATTATTTGATCCAGGATCTATGTATTCATATGTGTCATCTCTATTTGCTCATTTCTTGGGTGTTTCTCGTGAGTACTTTGGTACTCCTGTTTATAGGTCCACTCCCGTGGGCGATTCTATTGTTGTGGATCGGATCTATAGGTCCTGCATTATTACATTATGTGGTTATGAAAATAGAGCATATCATCTGTTGCTTGAGATGACCGACTTTGAGATCATCCTGGGCATGGACTGGTTATCTCCATACATACCATCCTAGATTGCCATGCCAAGACTGTTACTTTGGCTATTCCAGCATTGCCTAGGTTGGAGTAGAAGGGTTCATCTATTAGTGCATCTAATTGGGTTATTTCTTGTTTGAAGGCTTGACACATGGTCGAGAAGGGTTGTTTGGCTTATCTAGCCTATGTTTGGGATACTACTGCAGAGACTCCGACAATTGATTCAATGTCTGTAGTCCGAAAATTCTCCGATGTATTTCCTTCAGATATTCCCTGCATGCCACCAGATCATGATATTGATTTTTGTATTGACTTGGCCCCAGACACCCAACCTATATCTATCCCACCGTATCGCATGGCTCCGAAAGAGTTGAAGGAGTTGAAAGAACAACTTGAGGAGTTACTAGCCAAAGGTTTTGTCAGGCCGAGTGTATCGCCTTGGGGTGCGCCGGTATTATTTGTGAAGAAGAAGGATATAACAATGCGAATGTGTATTGATTATCTCCCATTTAACAAAGTCACTATTAAGAACAAGTAACCATTGCTGCGTATTGATGATCTATTTGACCAGTTGTAGGGTGCTAAGGTGTACTTTAAGATCGACTTGAGGTCGGGGTACCATCAGTTGAAGATTCGGGATTCGGATGTTCCGAAAACCTCTTTCGGAACTAGATATGGTCATTATGAGTTTCTGGTAATATACTTCGGTCTAACTAACACCCCGATGACGCTTATGGATTTTTTGAACTGGGTATTCAGTTCATATATTGATTCATTTGTCATTGTCTTCATTGATGATATTTTGATTTACTCGCGCAGTAAGGAAAAGCATGGGCAGCATATGAGAGTGGTGCTTCAGATGTTGCGAGAACAAAAGCTATATACTAAGTTCTCTAAATGTGAGTTTTGGCTAGATTCTGTAGCATTTTTGGGGCATATTGTATCAGGCGAGGGTATTAAAGTTGATCACAAAAAGATCGAGGCAGTTCAGAATTGGCATCGTCCCACTTCGGCGACTGAGATCAGGAGTTTTCTAGGTTTAGCAGGTTATTATCGTCGGTTCGTGGAGGATTTTTCATCTATTGCAGCACCTTTGACCAAATTATACAACTTTTTCCTAAATCCTGAGTTGACATGTTGGAGAGTTTTGTAACTTTTAACTATAAATCTAATAGTAAAGTTGATGATTTTCGGCGAAGTGCTTCTCGCGATGGTTCTAAATACTAGTATATGTACATAACGGGGTCAGTCAAGCACGAGATATGCATACTTACTTAGCGATGTGTTCACATCTTGGCTTAGTCATACAGATATAGTTTAGATTTATTAATGTTTGAAGTAGGGATATGAATTTAATTAATGAGGACGACTATGTCAATTGACTAATGACAAATATAATTTGTCGTAGATGATAAAAGGGGTGAATGTTATGCAGTTAATCTATTTAACTATTTTTGCCTTCTCCATTAAGTGATAAATCTATGTATAACAGTAGATTATAGTAACTAGTCACCTTACAGTATAACTCCTCAAACTATTGTCTCTATTTTTGCATCGTGTACAGTAATTGTCAATGATCAATTAGTTTATGAATTCCATTAGTTATTATAGTTAAATTAGTAAAAAACAAACTTCTTTCTTCTTAGGTAATTTTTGTGAAATTATTGTATGGATCATATCAACTTCTTTATATGTCTCATAGTCTTCGAAGTTATTTGCAAAACTCTCATCAGCTACAACAGGAGACCATCTTCAACCTAATTCCTGAGATATCAGTCTTGTAGAGAAGCAACAATTCCTTTTGACTAAAACTTTAAGTTAAGGACTTTATCCTTGTGTTGCGTCAACATTCTTTACCTTGATTGGTTTGTAGAAAATTGATTGCAGACATCAGATTCTAGTAATGGTGAGTGAAGGCAGTGACATCACTCCATTATTGAGAGCTTATTTATATTGTTGGCTCAACAAGCTACAAGGTACCAAAAGTTCTCCTTGATGCTTTGAAGAAACCAGCGCATCTCGACATGCTAGACCTTCTCCTTCCCTTTTCAACTATGATGTTTTGTTATTACAGCTACACATTGAATCATATGTAATAAGAGAGGTGAAGCCTGATGCTTCAGAAAGACCAGTTTCTGCAATTTTATTTTAGACCAACTAGCTCTGGCTTGAAATAAGAAATACAAAAATAAGGAAATGGTGCAAATTCAAAGCAACGACATCCCAACACTGATGACTTCTTCTAGCCGGACTCATGTGGAAGAATGTCAATATGATTATGAACAGATATTTGTTAGACTAAAAATGATATTAGGGTCAAATGGTTTAGTCATTTTCTTATGTTGTCGGCACTTTGAAATCATGGATTAGAAGTTTTTGTTTGTTGTAAATTTAAGAAATAGATATTTTGCGAATGGATATTGGCGTGGTTTCTTACAAACTTTTATTTCATTTAAATTTTTTGGGCCGAGTATTAGTATGCTTCAATCAAGTTGAAAAATAAGTGTAATTCTTTAAGTGGCAAAAACAATTAATCTTTTATTGGCAATAAAGTGGAACTTTTTAAGCTATAACAAAAGTTAATGAAGATAAATAACATGTTATATTGACCATTAATAATAGGTCTTTATCGGCAATAGCAAAGGCTGCTAAATCTATGAGTTAGCATATCTCTAGCGTAATTTTTAGCGGCCATTGGAATTGCCAATTCACAAATGCCGCTAAATATAACAGCTATTAGCGGCAATTAATAGTGTCTTTACGAGCTTTTGGTTAAATTGCCGCTAAAACTTTTAGCGATGGTGGATACAATGACGAATAATCAATTGCCAGTAAACTTTTTAGCGGCAATTAATTTTGCTCCTAAAGGATAATTTTACTGCCGCTAAAGACCATTTTTGTCATCCTAGAAAAACATTTGCCTATAAAACAGGACCTAAGGAATAATAGTCACCGCCTCTCCATGACCGTTACTCGTTTTTTGGTGTTTAAGGGCCATAAACTGAAATACCGCCCGATTCTCGAATTTTCGTGTGCTATAGTCCATGCCTTCTGCATGGGCCCGGGCGACCAGACCCAAACCGCCTAAAATTTTACCATCCCATTAAAAATGACCTTAGGAACAATAGTCATTGTGTCGCCACGATTGTTATTCATTTGTTTTGCGTTTTAGGGCCATGAAACTAGTATTCCGTCATATTCCCTAATTTTCATGTGGTATAGCCCACACATTCTCCATGGCCCGGGACGACCGGATCCGTACCACCTAAAATTTTTCCGACCATCAAAAATGACCTAAGGAACAATAGACAGCTCCTCGCCATGACTGCTAATTATTCTTTTGGCATATTTGGGTTACAAAACTGGAATTCCGTATGATTCCTAGATTTTCATGCGCTATAACCCTCACCTTCTGCATGAGCTCGGGCGTCAGATCTGGACCGCCTAAAATTTTGCAGGCCCATCAAGAACAACCTAAGGAACAATAGTCACCAACTCGCCATAACCGTTAGTCATTTTTTGATATTTTAGGGCCATGAATTAGAATTTCGTCATAATTCCTAAATTTTCGTGTACTATAGCCCACTCCTTCTGCATGGGCACGAGCGACCGGACCCAGGCTGCCTAAAATTTTGTTGTCTAATCCAAAACGACCTAAGAAAAATAGTCAGATCGTTGCCATGACTGTTATTCATTTTATGACATTTTAGGGCCATAAAACTGGTATTTCGTCCAATTCTCAGATTTTCGTGTGGTATATCGCACCCCTTTTGTATGGGCCCGGACGGCCTGACCTGGACTGCCTGAACCTTTGTCGGCCTATCCAAAATGACCTAAGGAACAATAGTCACCGCCTTGTCATGACCGTTACTCGCTTTTTGGCATTTTTTTTATTAAACAGACTTTCCATTTCATCAAAAAAATTGTCTTTACAAAGCTAGGTTGATGCTGACCATCAGCCTCCTAATTACAATTACAAAATTAGACTATACTAATTACACTTCTAAACAAATTTCGAGTCAGCATTTTGGCCTACGGGTAATGATTCAAGCTTTGCAATGTTGACTACCATTTGCTCTTTGATCTCCTTGTATGTGCATGTGTGTTGCAATTTCCCTACAGATCACATCAACCACAAATCTTCCTTTGTTAAATCTGATGGAGTTGTTTTCACGTCAGATACAGTATACTACCATGGCAAAAGCTGAAGGGGTAATTACTGCCATAGCAGCTTTCCTCTTAGCTAGAGTGCTCACCTATTCTGTCTTAGTTTGCCAACTGCCTATTCTCTTGTTATGACCCAACCAGTTTAGTATTCTTTTCCATACTATGCTAGTATAGGAAAATCAAAAAATATGTGACTAAATATTTCAGTGCTCCTTGCACAGAAAGCATAATCCAATGGTACTTGGATTACAAACTTCTGCAATCTATCAATAGTAGCTAGTCTCTGATGGATTGCCAGCCATAAGTGGAACTTGAATCTTGGATAGATCTGTGAATGCATATGTATACTCTTCCAACCAACCTTTGGGAGTTGAGGTAAGAATTAAATATATGCCTTCTGTATTTGAAATCTGCCCTGGATCTCCATAGTTATCAGCTTTGCATTAAGGTTGGTATGCATTGTGTTCATCTGCAACAATACTTGTTTTGCATCTACAATCTTCCTGGCCACCCAAGCAGCTATCTTAGGTGTGGCCATAGTGTCAATATCTCTTTGTTTTATGTAGTAGCAATGTGCCCATTTGATCCAGAGTGTATCCTTTTTCTTTGCTAATGCCTATAGTTGCTTTACGATTGTTGCTTTGTTCCATAATCCCATATTGATGGTATTTAATCCTCCTGCAGTTTTTGGTTGGCATACCATGTCCCATGCTATTAGTGCTTTCCTAGATGTAGCACTAGTACCAGTCCATAGGTATGTTCTACAAATAGTCTCAATCAGTTTCATGATTTTCTTGGGAAATATGAAGATTTGAGCCCAATAAGTCTGCATACCAAAGATCACAGACTTAGTAACTTGTACTCTCCCTGAATATGATAGCATTTTTGCTGACCAGCAGTTGACTCTTTCTGTGATCTTCTCCACCAATAATAGACACTGTTGAATGTTCAATTTCTTGGCAGACAACGGAACTCCCAAATATTTGAAAGGTGTGGATCCCTCTGTATACCCTGTCAAACTTTTCAATGAGTCTTTAAGATCCTGGTGTACACCAGCAATGTATATAAAAAATAATTCTGCATTTGCCTGAAGGACAGATGTATCATAGAACCTTTGAAAGGTTTCCTACATTATGGTCAATGAATTAATATCTGCGCTGCAAAACATGAGTAAGTCATCAGCAAAACAAATGTGAGTCACTCCTAGCTTTTTTTTATCGTGGGTGATACTTGAACTCCTTTATCAATGGTAGCTGATTCATCTCCCTTTGTAAGTATTCCATTGTAATTATAAAGAGGTAGGGAGGCGTTGGGTCTCCCTGTATGATTCCTCTCTTAGTTTGAAATGGTTTGGTAAGGCCTCCATTGAGCACTAATGAGCATGACAATGTAGTCACACATTCCATGACCCAGTGGATAAAGTTTTAAGGGAATCTAAGGTCTTCTAGCATGCACTTGAGGAATTGCCAGTCCAAGTAATCATATGCCTTCCTAATATCCACTTTCAACACACATCTAGGGGATATACCTTTCCTATTATAACCCTTGAAACGTTCATGGCTAAATAGGATGTTGTTAATAATGCTCCCTCCTTCAATGAATGTTGATTGTGATTTCCCAATAACCACCTTATCACTTTCTTGATTTTTTTGGTCAGTATCTTGGCAATAATCTTATACAATGTAGTGCAGCATGCTATTGGCCTGTAAACTTTCACATGAGTTGGAGCTGAGATTTTAGGGATCAATGTAATAGCAGTACAGTTCACTGCTGGCATCATTTTCCCTATATGAAAGAAATATTTCACTGCCCCATAGATGTCCTGTTTCACAGTCTCCCATTGCTTAGTAAAATATTCTATAGGGAATCCATCCACTCCAGGACATTTATCATTTGGCATGTCCCTAATAGCTGCATCAATCTCCTCATGTGTTATGTCCATTATCAATTCTTGTTGGTGCTTTAAGGTGGGGCAGTTTCCTGCTTTTATGACACTTGTGTTTGGGCAAGGCATCAATCCATTTTCCTTCCCCAATAGCTTTGTAAAGAATATAAGAAATTCTTTTTCCACAACTTTTGGATCATTTATCTTCACTCCCATTTCATTATATACTGATGTGATGACATTTTTGTTGTCCTTTATTTTCATTTGTGCATAGAAGTATTTTGAATTTGAGTCTCAAAAATCAATCCAGCCCTTATTATTCTCCATTTTTCCAATTCACTAATACTTTGTTTCTCTTGTTCAATCAGCATTTGATCAAAGCGATTAATGACAAGTGCTGCTTGTACATATTCTAAATTGTTCCTTGCTTGATTTAACCTTTGTTCATAGCCTGTCATTGATTTGTTCAGTCCCTTAGCTTCATATTTTATTCTTTTGAGCTTCTACCATATGAGTGACATAGGATCCCATCTTTCCTGTTGTTGCCATACTCTATTCACCAAAGATGAGAAGTCTTGGTAGTCCATTGTCACCATGTAGAGCTTTAATGGCTTGGGATAAGTAGCTCTCCTCTTCAATAATTGAATCACAACTGGAGAGTGATCAGATACTCCAGGGTTTAAAACATCTGCTTCTAAGTGCCCATGAATCTGAGTCTAGTTGAAGTTTCCAAATGCCCAATCAATTTTGTTGTACACTCTACTACTTGCTTGTTGTTTGTTATACCAGGTGAAAAGGCATCCCTTTGTCATAAGTGGAGTCAGTTTCATGCTGTCAATACATTACTTGAAGTTCTGCACCCCTCCAGATGAACTGGTTGTCCTATTCTATCATCGGTGCTCAACACATTGTTGAAGTCCCCACTAATGAGCCATGGTATTTATATCTGACTTTCTAATAGCTGCAAATCATGCCATAGAATTTCCCTTTCCTGAAGTTTATTCCTAGCATAGACTGTTGTCAACAGAATCTGGAAGTTTGTTGTTGTATCCTCCACAGAACAGTGGATGAATTGCTCATGGATTTTGAGTATTTTGATTATTGAAGACAAGAGGGGTTACTCTGATGGTAAGCAACCTCCACTTTCAACCAAGAGATTGTGAGTTCGAGTCACCCTAAGAGCAAGGTGGGGAGTTCTTGGAGGGAAGGATGTCGAGGGTCTATTGGAAACAGCCTCTCTACCTTATGGTAAGGGTAAGGTCTGCATACACACTACCCTCTCCAGACCCCACTAGTGAGATTATACTGAGTTATTATTATTGTTATTGTTGTTGACTATTAGGTGTGATCTCCATATTAGCCAAATCCTACCATTTACAACATGGGTATAATTACAGCAATAGCCCCAGTCCCTAGCAACCCTGTTCAATATATTCTTTGCCTTTCTTTCCTTTACTCTAGTTTCTAAACATCCAAAGCTGTCTATTTTATTCTTGTGCAGAAAGAGTCTCAGCTCCTTCTGTTTGTAGGGCTTGTTCAACCCTCTAATGTTCCAAGTACACACAATGATGGGGGTTTGAGTGCAGGATCAATCCCAGTCTCTGCGGCTTTAGAAGTGCTTGGAACACACTCTGCCAGAATCATGAATCTATTTGTATTGGTGCCATCTTCATTTCGAGACTGATGTTCTATTTCAACACTCTATCTATGCTGAATTCTACATTCACCATTCCTTCTGAGCAATTGTGTTGGATAGTCTACAGCAAATGTTTTTTGTTTGTCATTTCCAACTCCTTCCTGCTGATCTCCCTTCCTTTTTGCATCTTCTACATCACCTTGCTCTATCTGTTCCTTTGGCTTCCATTCTTGCACTATCTTTTTCTTTCTTGCTCTGTTCCTTCTTTTTGGTGCTTTAAATTCTGCCTCATCATTGTTCTGTTGTTTATTCCTCCAGCACTCAAAGTTGTCATGTCCAAAATAATTACAGTCACTGCAGAACTTTGGTTTCCACTCATAGACAATTTGTTGTTGAATAGTTCCTGACGGAGTATCAATTTATATACTCTCCAACATGGATTTTGTGATATAAACCTTTACTAAGACTCTCACATATGAGATTTTATTGAGATCAGTTGTATATCTATCAGTGTACATAGGGGATCCAATAGAACTAGCCACTTTGCTAAGAGCATTTGCAGTCCAGTAACCAACAAGCAAGCTTGGGAAATTTACCCATAAAGGAATGGTGGTGATGCATTTAGGAGCGAAATGAAAATCTCTTTCCCAGTTTTGTAAAATAAGCGGCTTATTGTGGTATGAGTATGGACCTGCTTGCATCACTAGCTTGCTGTCCTCAATTGTTGAGAATCTAAACACATAGTATCCATCACTGTGATATAGTATTTGTGGCTTCGAAACAAAATCCCAGACAGATGTAATAAAAGCCTCCATAGATTTCTCGTATGGAGTATCACCTAGTACATAGCCAATTAAAGCATTAGCCTAGTAGTCATTTAGCTTTTGAACATATTCCTTAACAATTTGAACTACAATCTTACCATCTCTATGACTAGGAGGCACATAGTCCAGTCGCATGCCCATTTGAGAATTGCGATTTTGTTGCCTTAGATCTTTTGCATGTTGATTCAGCATGTTTTCTCCTTGAGCTATTGGTGATTGTTGATCTAGGGTTGGGGAAGGTTGCACAGATGATCCTGCCTCTGAGAATTATAATTTTCTAGGTATTGTTGGCAGTTAACTTTTGCCCTTCTAAACCTCTTTCTCCGCAATTAGATCGCATTGTTCCATTCATTTTCACTGTTACATTCCTTTTCAGAATTGCTTTCAATTTCCTCTCGAATTGGTTGAAATCAAGTTGGAAGAAAGCTACCAAACATTAATGGAGTGAATGTTTGTTGTCCTATGGTCGCCGGAGTTATAGTTGAGCTCACCATTGCCGGTTGTTTCCGTCTACATAGGTCAGAGCGACCGGATCCGAAACGCCTAAACTTTTGTCGTCCCATTAAAAACAGTCTAAGGAAAAATAGTCACAGCGTCGCCATGACCCTTACTCGTTTTTCTGTGTTTTAGGGTCATAATACTGGAATTTCACCTGATTCCTAGATATTCGTATGCTATACCTCACTCCTTTTGTATGGGTCCAAGAGACCGAACCCGAACCGCCTAAAATTTTACCGCCCGTAAAAAATGACCTAAGGAATAATGTTATTGCCCCTCTATGACCGTTACTCATTTTTGGGATTTTAGGGCCATAAAACTGAAATTCTGCCCGATTCTCAGATTTTTGTATGCTATAGCCCACGCCTTCTGCATGGGCCCAGGCGACCGGACACAGACCGCCTAAAAGGTGTCGGCCCATCAAAAAGGACCTAAGGAGCAATAGTCACCAACTTTCCATGGTCATTACTCATTTCTTGGCATTTTAGGGCCATAAACTAGAATTCCATCAAATTCCCAGATTTTTGTGTGTTATAGATCACGCCTTCTACATGGGCAAGGGTGACCAGAACCGGACCGCCTAAATTTTTTTCGGCCGATCAAAAACATCCTAAGGAACAATAGTCATTGCCATCCATAACCGTTAGTCATTGTTTGATGTTTTAAATCCATAAAACTAGAATTCTGCCCTAATTCTCAAATTTTTGTGTACTATAGCCCACTCCTTCTGCATGAGCCCGAGCGACTGGACCCGGACCACCTAAAATTTTACCGTCCCATACAAAATGACCTAAGGAAAAATATTTACCGCGTCTCCATGACTGTTATTCATTTTATGTTTTTTTAGGGCCATAAAACTAGTATTTCATCTAATTCCTAGATTTCCATGTGCTATAAGCCCACGCCTTCTGTCTGGGCCCGGGCAACCCGACCCGGACTGCCTAAAATTTGGTTGGCCTATCAAAAATGACCTAAAGAAGTATAGTCACCACCTTGCCATGACCGTTACTCATATTTTGGCATTTTAGGGTGATAAAACTGGAATTCCGCTCAATTCTCACATTTTCGTGTGCTATAGTCCACGCCTTCGACCCGGGCGATGGACCCAGACCGCTTAAAATTCTGTTGGCCCGTCAAAAATGACCTACAAATAATAGTCAACACCTATCAATGACTGTTACTCATTTTTTGGCGTTTTAGTGCCATAAAACTTGAATTGCGCTCAATTCTTAGATCTTCATGTGCTATAGCCTACATCTTCTGCATTGGCCCGCGTGACCATACCTGAACCGCCTAAATTTTATCGTCTTATAAAAACTGACCTAAGGAACAATAGTCACCGCCTCTCCGTGACCGATACTTTAACGACTCGATCGGTCGTTTTGCTTTCTAGAACCATGTTCCCCTAAATAAGACTTCCAGTACGTGCTTTTACTATTTTATGACTTGCGGAGATGGTTAGTTCGAGATTTGGAAGGGTTCAGGTTGAAATCGGAACACCTGGTTCCTTATGTTGGCCTTAAAAGGCTAAGTTGGACTACAGTCAACATTTTGAGTGAACGACCTCGAAATCGGGATTTTACAATTTCAATAAGTTCGTATGATGAATTCAGACTTGGGCGTATGTTCGCATCCGGTTCTAGATGATTCGAGAGCGTTTCAACGCCTAATAGTGAAAGTTGGTTCTTTAAAGGTTTTTCAAGTTCTTTAAACTTGGTTTGAAGTAGGTTTTGGTGATATCGAGGTCCAAATGGAATTTCGAGACCAGGAATAGTTCTGTAATGTCATTTAATACTTGCACGCAAAATTTGGTGTCATTATGAGTAATTTAAGTA
This sequence comes from Nicotiana otophora, assembly GCA_000715115.1. Classification (NCBI taxonomy): domain Eukaryota; kingdom Viridiplantae; phylum Streptophyta; class Magnoliopsida; order Solanales; family Solanaceae; genus Nicotiana; species Nicotiana otophora. Next base: position 222,877 of record AWOL01S0004459.1, read on the forward strand.
CATTTCGGCGCATTGGGAGTAAATTGAAGAACTTAAAGTTCATATTTTGATTCGATTTGGTTTTGGGGTGTGATTCTTTGTTTTGTTGTTGTTTTACATGTTTCGGGAGTTCGAGCAAGTCCGTATTATGTTTATAGACTTGTTGTTATGTTTGGGCGGGGCCTCTGGTGTCAATCGGACTTAGCACGGACCAAGTTTGGACTTGGAAGGACAGCTGAAGCACCAGGTTTCTGGTGTAATCGCACCTGCGGAGGGCTAGCCGCAGGTGCGAGCTCGCAGAAGAGAGCCATGGATCGCAGAAGTGATGCAGCCTAGGCTTCCCAGTGTTCGCAGAAGCGGCAAGGTGACCGCACCTGCGGAAGAGCAAGTGCGAATAGGGCGATCGCAGAAGCGTAAAGGGGCCGCAGGTGCGACAAGCGTGTCGCAGAAGCGGGACCGCAGAAGAGGTATCGCACTCGCAGAAGCGAACCTAATCAGCTCAGGCCCCTCCGCAGAAGCGGACCTTGGTCCGCAGAAGCGATGCCCTAAATGCGGCCAAGGAACCGCAGGTGCGAAAATTGCTGAGGCAGACCACTTTATTTAATATGGGACTTGAGCGTTTTTGCTTATTTATTACACTTATTGGGGGCGAGTTTGGAGCTGGTTAGAGAGGGATTATCGTCAACTAATTGAGGTAAGTAATTCCATTCAGATGTGAAAATCTTTATAACATGTAAATTAGTAAAAATCTTGGGGTTTAGGCGAAAACCTAAGTTTTTGATAAAATGAGATTTAACCACGAAATTTGTTATGGAATTTAGTAAAAATTATATATTTGAGTTCGTGAGATTATGGGTAACAACTTTCTTATAAAATTTCCGGAATCTGGGCACGTGGGCCCGGGGGTGAATTTTTGGAATCCTGTTTTTGGGGTTGGGTAATTCCTTCAATAGTTGGAATATGAACTTTTGAACATGTATTGATTATTTTATATAATATTTGACTAATTTCGAATCGTTTGGTACCGAATTTGGCAGTTTGAGCACAATCTGGGACCGGAAAGTACGCTTTGAGACGAGGTAAGTTTCTTTTTTAAACTTGTAAGAGGGAATTAACCCCATAGGTGAATTAATTAATATGTGCTCCTATTTGTGGGGGGCTACGTACGCACGAGATGATAAGAGTCCGTACGTAGCTACTAATTATGCTATTATCCGGGAAGTCTAGGACCCATAGTATGCTATACTTTAAATGTTTGCACTCTACTTGTTAACTAAATTGCTTGACTCCTTTTGAAAGTGTATAAAAGAACTTTAAAAGGTTAAATTTCACTTACTTGAAGTTGTGAAGTGGACTCTTGACTGTTATTGAGAATTTTGTGCTTCTTTAAAGTATATTCTTTTGTGGAGCGGGCTGAACGCCTCTGTAGCAGATGGATGCATCTATGGTTCGTACCATTTGACCCTCGGCAGTGCACAGTTTAAATATTCTTATGTTGGATCGGATCATACGACCTCTGCATAATTTGCGCATGATAAATCTTTGGAACTATTTATAATTGATATTGCTTTAATGTCTTGAGATACAAATTGTTAAATGATGAAAATAAATTCGGGACTTAATTTTTTTGTGAAAGGATTATTTGCTATTTCCTGTTATTGAGTTTTCAGTATCATTCATGCAATCCATGCTTAGTTATAATTCTGACATATTATTGTTATCCCATAGTAAGTGTCAAAGTCGACCCCTCGTTACTGCTTCTTCGAGGTTAGACTGGATACTTACTGGGTACATGTTATTTATGTACTCGCGCTACACTTCTGCACTCAAATGTGCAGGATCTGAGGCAGGTGAATCTGGGTATCAATCTGGCGGGCACACTTAACCCATGGTACTAGACTACACATTGAGCTTTCATTCCGAGCCGTTCTGCAGCATCCAGAGTCTTTCTTTTGTTATTGTTCTGTCTATTTCATTTCAGACAGTAGAGTAGTAATCTTTTGTATATTCTACTAGTAGCCCATACTCTTGTGACACCAGGTCTTAGCACACACTAGTAGACTTGTCGTCTTGGTTTATTTCATGGTTATGATTGCACTCAGTTGTTTTCGTTTTATTTATTTTAAATCTGTGTTGTTTTAATTTTTTTAAATTAAGGAAAAAAATTTAATTACTTGGAAATTTATTAAAAAGATAAATCACGTGGCTAGTTCATTTTTAGCTTGCCTAGCGTCGACGGGCGCCCTCACGGCCTATTATGGAATTTGGGTCGTGGCAACATGGTATCAGAGTACTAGGTTCACGTAGGTCTCACAAGTTATGGGCGGTCCTATTAGAGTCTTGCGGAGCTGTGCGGGGACGTTCGTACTTATCTTCGAGAGGCTATAGGGTGTTAGGAAACTACTCTTCTTCATCTCATATCGTGCAGTCGATGGTGTACTAAGTTTCTATCTCTTATTCTCTCACAGATGGTGAGAATTCGCACGGCGGATGTTCCAGACCCGGGAGGAGTTATTCCCCCTGTTGCTAGAGGCCGAGTAGAGGCCAGGGGAGGGAACCATCCCGAGGTAGGGGACGAGGACGTCCTAGAGTTGCCCTAGTTGTACCACCAGCTGATCCAGTAGAGGATCCCATTGTTGAGGAGCAGGGCGAGGTGCCCGCAGCGGAGCCTGCCCCGGTAGATTTCATGTTAGCACCGGGCTTTCAGGAGGTCATGGGCCGTATGTTGCGGTTTATGGACCCAGCCACATCTCAGGCATGAGGGAAGCACGGACCTCTACTGTCCAGGCTCTGGGGCATGCAGCTGCCGTATATCAGACCCTGAGTGTACTAACTGTAGGCAGAGCCCGGCCAGTTGCAGCAGTTGTACCTGAGCCTAGACCAGTTGCGGTCGGCGGGCCGCAAAAGTTATTAGATAGATAGACTAGGTTGCACCCTCCTGTCTTCGGAGGTGAGCGACATGAGGATCCACGTGACTTCATTGATCGGTGCAGGGACAGACTGCACAATATGAGGATATTGGAGTCCCATGGGGTGGATTTCACTACTTTCCAACTGGAGGGCAGGGCCCGTAGGTGGTGGCAGTCTTATCTTCTTGGCAGGCCAGCAGGTTCTCCTTCCATGACTTGGGACTAGTTTACACGCCTATTCTTGGACAGGTATATTCCACCCTCTCAGAGGGAAGAGTTGCGGTTTCAATTTGAGAAGCTCCAGCAGGGTCAGATGTCAGTGACCGATTAAGAGGCGAGGTTCCGGAGAGGGTATTCAGGCCATCAGGTCCATACTTCAGGACAATAGATCACCACACCGAGAGTTTGTTTCAAGTGCGGGGATCCCAATCATGTGCGGAGATTCTGCCCCAAGCTTCGGGGCAAGGCAGTACAGCAGGGCCCTCGGCCCATGATTACAACATCATTTGTCCGGCGCCCAGAGGCGGAGGGCAGGCAGGTAGAGTTCGTCCTAGAGGTGGAGGCCAGGGAGGTCAGCCAAATACTATTCAATCAGGCAGAGGCTAGCCAGCCAGTGCTCCATCTAGGTTCTATGCTTTTTCGGCCACACCAGATGCAGTGGCCTCAGATTCCATGATCACGTGTATTATTTTTGTCTGCGGTAGGGATGCTTCGGTATTATTTGATCCATGGTTTACCTATTCATATATGTCATCTCTTTTTTTTTATTTCCTGGATATTTCTCGTGAGTCCTTGGGCACTCGTGTTTATGTGTCCACTCTTGTGGGTGATTCTGTTATGGGGGATGGGATCTATCGGTCCTGCATGGTCATATTCTGTGATTATGAGACTAGAGCAGACCTTCTGTTGCTCGATATGACCAACTTTGAGGTTATACTGGGCATGGACTAGTTATATCTGTATCACGCCGTCCTTGATTTCCATGCCAAGACTGTCACCTTGGTGATGTTATAGTTGCCTAGACTGGAGTGGAAGGGTTCGTCCGTTAGCACACCTAGTCGGATCATTTCTTTTATGAAGGCTCGAAACATGGTCGAGAAGGGTTATTTGGCTTATCTAGCCTATATTCGGGATACTACCGTAGAGCCTCCGGTGATTAATTCAGTACCAGTAGCCAGGGAGTTCTCCGATGTGTTTACTTTTGATCTTCCAGGCATGCCACCAGATCATGATATCGATTTCTACATTTATTTGGCTCCAAGTACCCAGCCTATATCTATCCCACCGTACCGTATGGCTCCGAAAGAGTTGAAGGAACGGCTTGAGGAGTTTCTAGAAAAGGTGTTCGTCAGGCCGAGTGTATCAGCTTGGGGTGCACCGATGTTATTTGTGAAGAAGAAAAATAGAACTATGCGGATGTGCATTGATTACAGCCAGTTGAACAAAGTCACCATTAAGAACAAATATATGTTGCCCCGTATTGATGATCTGTTTGACCAGTTACAGGGTGATAGGGTGTTCTCTAAGATTGACATGAGATCGGGGTACCATCAGTTAAAGATTCGGGAATCGGATGTTCCGAAGACTACTTTCTGTACTAGATATGGCCATTATGAGTTTCCAGTGATGTCATTCGATTTGACTAACACCCCAGTGGTGTTTATGGATTTGATGAACAGGGTGTTCAGGAACCTATATTGATTCGTTTGTTATTCTCTTTATTGATGACATTTTGATCTACTCGTTTATCATGGATGAACATAAGCGGCATTTGAGAGTGGTTCTTTAAACCTTGCAGGGACAAAAACTATATGCTAAGTTATCCAAGTGTGAGTTTTGGGTAGATTCCGTAGCATTCTTGGGGCATGTTGTATCAGGCGAGGGTATTAAGGTAGGTCCCAAGAAGATTGAGGCGGTTCAGATTTGGCCTCGTCCTACTACGGCGACTGAGATCAAGAGCTTCTTCGGTTTAGCATGCTATTATCATCGGTTTGTGGAGGGCTTCTCATCTATTACAGCACCTTTGACTAGATTGACCTAGAAGGGTGCTCTGTTTTATTGGTCCGATGATTGTGAGGCGAGCTTCCAGAAGTTCAAGACAACTTTGACTTCAGCAACAATTCAAGTGTTGCCTTCCGGTTCGGGGATGCATACGGTGTATTGCGATGCTTCACGCGTTGGATTGGGTTGTGTATTGATGCAAGAGGGGCGAGTTATTGCATAAGCTTCACGTCAGTTGAACCCCATGAGAAGAATTATCCTGTGCACGATTTGGAGTTGGCTGCGATTGTTCATGCTCTTAAGATCTTGAGGCATTATCTTTATGGGGTGTGTTGCAAGGTTTACACTGATCATCGCAGCTTGCAGCATTTTTTCAAGCAAAGGGATCTCAATTTGAGGCAGCGTAGATGGCTTGAGTTACTAAAGTATTATGACATCACCATTCTTTATCATCCGGTCAAGAAGAATGTGGTCGCGGATGCCTTGAGCAAAAAGGCAGAGAGCATGGGTAGCTTGGCATTTATTTCAGCAGAGGAGAGACCACTAGCTTTGGACATTCAGTCCTTGGCTAACAAACTTGTAAGGTTAGATATTTTAGAGCCCAGCCGAGTTCTTGCATGTGTCGTTGCTCAGTATTCACTATTGAAGCAGATTAAGGCCCGACAGTTTGATGATCTGCACTTGATGGTTCTCAGAGATACGGTACTACAGGGGGTAGTGCCAAGGAGGTTTCTATTGGTGAGGACGGTGTTCTGCGATTCCAGGGTCGTCTATGTGTTCCTAATGTTGATGGCTTGAGGGAGAGGATTCTAGAGAAGGCGCATAGTTCTAGATATTTCATTCACCCAGGTGCTACAAAGATGTATCGCGACCTGAGGCAGCATTTTTGGTGGCGGCGGATGAAGAAAGACATAGTTGAGTACGTAGTTAGGTGCCTAAATTGCCAGCAGGTTAAGTATGAGTACTAGAGTCCCTACTCCAGCAGATGACTATACCTGAGTGGAAGTGGGAGCGCATTACTGTGGATTTCGTAGTTGGGTTACCACGCACCTTGTGGAAGTTCGATGCAGTTTGGGTCATTGTTGACAGATTGACCAAGTCGGCACACTTCATCCCAGTTGTGACTACGTATACTTTAGAGAGGTTGGCCCAGATTTATATTCAGGAGACATTTTGGTTGCATGGTGTGCCTGTTTACATCATATCAGATAGAGGCCCTCAGTTTACTTCGCATTTTTGGAGATCAGTACAGAGTGAGTAGGGGACCCGTGGAGAGCTCAACATAACATTTCATCAACAGACCGACGGGCAGACAGAGCGGACGGTTCAGATCTTGGAGGACATACTCAGAGCATGTGTGATTGACTTTGGTGGGAAGTGGGATCGATTCATGCCCTTGGCCGAGTTTGCCTACAATAACAGTTATCAGTCCAGCATCGAGATGGCTCCATTTGAGGCTTTATATGGTCGGCGATGTCGTTATCCCATCGGGTAGTTTGAGGCCAGTGAGGCTAAGATATATGGTACTGATTTGGTGAAGGATGCCTTGGAAAAGGTAAAATTGATTCAGAAGTGACTTCGCATAGCACAGTCCGGGCAGAAGAGTTATGCGGATTAGAAGGCGCGTGATTTATCATTCATGGTGGGTGAAAAAGTTCTCTTTTAGGTTTCACCGATGAGGGGAATCATAAGGTTCGGGAAGAAAGGCAAATTGAACCCAAGGTTTATAGGCCCATTTGAGGTGTTGAGACGAGTTGGGAAGGTTTCTTATGAGCTTGCTTTGCCACCTAGTCTATCGGGAGTTCATTCGGTTTTTCATGTATCTATGCTCTAGAGGTATCATGCCGACTTGCCACATGTGTTAGACTTCAATACAGTTCAGTTAGATAACCAGTTGCCATTGTTGATAAACAAGTTCGCCAATTGAGGTCCAAGAAGATTTCTGCAGTAAAAGTCCAGTGGAGAGGCCAACCAGTCGAGGAGGCTACTTGGGAGTTCGAGGAGGACATGCAGAGCAGATATCCACACTTATTCAGTGCCCCAGGTATGATTCTAAACCTGCTTGAGGACGAACGTTTGTTAAAGAGGTGGAGAAGGTAACGACCCGACCGATCGTTTTAATTTCTAGAATCTAATTCCCCTAAATAAGACTTCACGTGTGTGCTTTTACTATTTTATGACTTGCGGGGATAGTTAGTTCGGGATGTGGAAGGGTTCGGGTTCAAATCGAAATATTCGGTTCCTTAAGTTGGCCTTAAAAGGCTAAGTTTGACTTCCCTCAATGTTTTGAGTAAACGACCTCGGAATCAAGATTTTACGATTCCAATAATTTCGTATGATAATTTTGTACTTGGGCGTATGTTCGGATCGGGTTTTGGATGACCCGGGAGCGTTTCAGCGCTTAACAATGAAAGTTGGTTATTTGAAGATTTTTGAAGTTCTTTAAACTTAGTTTGAAGTAAGTTTTTTTGATATCGAGGTCAAAATGGAATTCAGAGGTCGGGAATATTTCTGTAATCTCAATTAAGACTTGCACGCAAAATTTGGTGTCATTCCGAGTAGTTTAAGTACATTTCGGCTCGTTGGGAGTAAATTGAAGAACTTGAAGTTCATATATTGATTAGATTTGGTTTTGGGGTGTGATTCTTGGTTTTGTTGTTGTTTTATGCATTTAGAGAGATTGAGCAAGTCCCTATTATGTTAATAGACTTGTTGGTATGTTTGGGCGGGGCCCCGAGGGTCTCGGGTGTCAATCGGACTTGGCACGTACCAAGTTTGGACTTGGAAGGACAACTGAAGCACCAGGTTTCTGGTGTACTTGCACCTGCGGAGGGCTAGCCATAGGTGAAAGCTCGCAGAAGCGAGCCATGGATCGCAGAAGCGACGCAGTCCAGCCTGCCCAGTGTTCGGAGAAGCGGCAAGGTGACCACAGCTACAGAAGCACAGGTGCGAAGAGGGCGATCGCAGAAGCGTAAAAGGGTCGCTTGTGCGATAAGCGTGCCACAGAAGCGGTCTTCCACTCACAGAAGCAAACCTAGTCAGCTAAGGCCCCTCCGCAAAAGAGGACCTTGGTCCGCAGAAGCGATGCCGCAAATGCGGCCAAGGCACTGCAGGTGCAAAAATTGTCGAGGCAGACCACTTCATTTAATGCGGGGCTTGGTCATTTTTTCTCATTTCTTATGATTCTTGGGGGCGATTTTTGAGCTGGTTAGAGAGGGATTTTCATCAACTAGTTGAGGTAAGTAATTCCTATCAAATGTGAGTTAAATACTTAGTTTATGGGTGGATTATAACATATAAATTAGTGAAAATCTTGGGGTTTAGGTGAAAACCAAGGTTTTTGACAAAATGAGATTTAACCACGAAACTTGTTATGGAATTTAGTAAAAATCACATATTTGAGTTCGTGAGATTGTGGGTAACAACTTTCTTCAAATATTTCCGGAATTCGGGCACGTGGGCCTGAGGGTGAATTTTAGGAATCCTATATTAGGGGTTTGGGTAGTTCCTTCAATAGTTGGAACGTGAACTTTTGAAGATGTATTGATTGTTTTATATAATATTTGACTAGTTTTGAGTCGTTTGGAACAGAAATTTGGGGGTTTGAGCACAATCGTGGACCAGAAAGTAGGCTTTAAGACGAGGTAAGTCTCTTTTCTAACTTGTAAGAGGGAATTAACTCCATAGGTGAATTAATTAATATGTGCTCCTATTATTGGAGGGCTACGTACGCACGAGGTGACAAGAGTCCGTACGTAGCTACTAAGTTTTTGTGAAAGGATTATTTACTATTTCCTGTTATTGAGTTTTCAGTATCATTCATGTAATCCATGCTTAGTTATAATTCTGATATATTATTGTTATCCCATAGTAAGTGTCAAAGTCGACCCCTCGTCACTGCTTCTTCGAGGTTAGACTGGATACTTACTGGGTACATGTTATTTATGTACTCACGCTACACTTCTGCACTCAAATGTGCAGGATCTGAGGCAGGTGCATTTGGGTATCAATCCGACGGGGACGCTTAACGCATGGTACGAGACTAGATGAGCTGCCTGCAGTAGCCAGAGTTTTTATTTTGTTATTGTTCTGTATATTTCATTTCAGATAGTAGAGTAGTAATCTTTTGTATATTCTACTAGTAGCCCATACTATTGTGACACTAGGACTTGGCACACAATAGTAGACTTGTGGTCTTGGTTGATTTCATGGTTATGATTACACTCAATTGCTTTCGTTTTATATATTTTAAATCTATGTTTTTCTTAATTCTTTTAAATTAAGGGAAAAAATTAATTACTTTGAAATTTATTAAAAAGAGAAATCACGTGTCTAGTTGATTGTTGGCTTACCTAGCGTCGATGTTGGGAACCCTCACTGCCTATTATGGAATTTGGGTCGTGACAGTTACTCGTTTTTGGCGTTTTAGGGTCATAAAGAGGAATTCCGCCATCTTCATGAATTCGGGCGACTGACCTCGAGTCGCCAAATATTTTGTGGTCCCTTCTGAAAAAACCTAATGAACAATAGTCATTACTTATCCATGATCGGTCCTCCTTTTTGGGGCCATAAAACAAGAATGCCATAAAAATGACCTAAGAAACAATAGTCATACTTCGCCAACACGATTTTCGATTTTTCATGAATTCGGGCGACTAGCCCGAATCGCCTAAAGTTTTATGGGCTCATCAGAAACAACATAATGAACTATAGTCATTGCTTCTTCATGGTTATTCATCATTCTTTTATCGATTTAGGCCATAAAACAGGAATTCAGCACGATTTTACGATTTTTCGAGTGCTAACATCCACATTATTTTCATGAATTCGGGCGACCGACCTTCAGTCGCCTATTATTTGTAGGCCCTTAGGAAATCACCTAATGAATAATAGTCATTGTATATCCATGATCTCTCCACTTCTTTGGCAGTTTAGTGCCATAAAACTGAAATTCAGCACGATTTTCGATTTTTTAAGTGCTAATGTCCATGCCACCTTCATGAATTCAGGTGACCAATCCTGAATCACATAAAAAATGATGGCCTATCAAAAATAACCTAATAAACAATAGTCATTTATTCTGCATGATCGACCCTCATTTTTAGCCTTATAGGGCTATAAAACTGGAATTCAACACGATTTTTGATTTTCTTGTGTTAATATCTACGTCATCTTCATGAATTTGGGCGATCGGCCTCGAATAGCCTAAACTTTTGTATGCCCATCAGAAATGACGTAATGAAAAATATTCATTGCTTCTATATGACCGTTAGATAAAATAGGAATTTAGCATATTTTTCGATTTTTCGCCTTCTAATGTCTACAGAATCTTTATGGATTCGAGCAACTAGTACCGAATCACCTAAAACTTTTGTGCGCCATCAAAAATGACCTAATCAATAATAGTCATTTCTATATGACCATCCATCATTTTTTAGTGTTTAAGGATCATAAAATAGGAATTCAAAATGATTTAAAAATTTTAGTGTGCCAATGTCCACACCATCTTCATGAATTCGTGCGATCTGCCTCGAATAGCCTAATCTTTTGTGGGCCCATCATAAACGACCTAATGAATAATAGTAAATGGTTCTCCATGACCGTTCCTTATTTTTAGCAGTTTTACGGCCATTAAACAAGAATGCAACATTATTTTCTGATGTTTCGTGTGGTAATGTCTAAGCCATCTTTATAAATTTGGGCGACCGATCTCGAATCTCCTAAAACTTTTTAGGACCATCTAAAATGATAATGAACAATAATCATTTCTTCTCCATGGTAGTTCCTCTTTTTGGCGTTTTAAGACCATAAAACAGGAATTCAGCATGATTTCCATTTTTTGTGTGCTAATATCCACGCCATCTTCATGAACTTGGGTGACTAGCGTTGTAATGACCCAACCGATTATTTTGACTTTTAGAACCCTATTTCCCTAAATAAAACTCCATGTATATGCTTTTATTAATTTATGACTTGCGGAGATAGTTGGTTCCGGATTTGGAAGTGTTCGGGTTGAAATCGAAACACTTGGTTCCTTAAGTTGGCCTTAAAATGCTAAGTTTAACTTCGGTCAACATTTTTAGAAAATGACCCCGGAATAAAATTTTGATGATTCCAACACCTCTGTATGGTGATTTAGGACTTAGGAGCGTGTTCGAAATTTTATTTGAAAGTTCGTAGTTAAATTGGGCTTGAAATGGCTAAAACAGAAATTTAACTTTGGAAGTTTGACCGGGGAGTTGACTTTTTGATATCGTGGTCGGAATCCAGTTCCAAAACTTTTCATAGCTCGGTTATGTCATTTATGACTTGTGTGCAAAATTTGAGGTCAATCGGACTCGATTTGATAGGTTTCGGCATCGAATGTAGAAGTTGGAAAATTTAAGTTTCATTAAGCTTGAATTGGAGTATGATTCGTGGTTTTAGCATTGCTTGATGTGATTTGAGGTTTTTACTAAGTTTGTATTATATTATAGGACTTGTTGGTGTATTTGGTTAGGGTCCCGAGGGAGTCGGGTGAGTTTCGGACGGCTAACAGATTATTTTTGGCCTTTGGGAGATAGCTGATAGTTGTTGGTATTTTTCTTCTGGTTTCCTTATACGCGATCGCATAAGTTCATTCGCGATCGTGTAAGCTAATTGGGGCAAAGGTGACTTTGTTCTACGCGATCGCGTGAGATGGTTCCTTAAGTTGGCCTTAAAATGCTAAATTTGACTTCGGTCAACATTTTTAGAAAATGACCCCGGAATATAATTTTGATGATTCCAGTAGCTTCGTATGGTTATTTAGGACTTAGGAGCATGTTCAAAATTTTATTTGGAAGTCCATAATTAAATTAGGCTTGAAATGGCTAAAACGGGAATTTAAGTTTGGAAGTTTGACCGGGGAGTTGACTTTTTTATATCAGGGTCGAAATCCATTTCTGAAATATTTCATAGCTTGGTTATTTCATTTATGATTTGTGTGCAAAATTTGAGGTCAATCGGACTCGATTTGATAGGTTTCGGCATCGAATGTAGAAGTTGGAAAATTTAAGTTTCATTAAGCTTGAATTGGAGTGCGATTCATGATTTTAGCGTCGCTTGATGTGATTTGAGGTTTCGACTAAGTTCGTATAATATTATAGGACTTGTTGGTGTATTTGGTTGGGCTCCCGAGAGACTCGGGTGAGTTTCGGACGGCTAACAGATCATTTTTAGCCTTTGGGAGATAGATGATAGTTGCTGGTATATTTCTTCTAGTTTCCTTATATGCGATCACATAAGTTCATTCGCGATCGCGTAAGCTAATTGGGGAAGAGGTGCCTTTTTTCTACGTGATCGCGTGAGATGGTTTGCGATCGCGTAGGCTTGTTCGAGGCAGTGATGATTTTTGTTCTTCGCAATCGAGTGAAAAGGGACGCGATCGCGTAACTGTGAGAGTTTGTTATTTGCGAACGCGTGAAGAAGGTCGTGTTCGCGTAGAGTAAGCAGAGCAGAAGTGGAGGTCACACGTTTGCTCTATGCGATCGCGTGAAGAGGGTTGCGATCGCGTAGAGCTGGGGACTCTGTGCTTTGCGATCGTGTGAAAGGATTCGTGATCGCATAGAGTTAATCTGGGCAGTGGAAAATTGTGCTTCGCGATCGCGTGAGAATGTTCGCGATCGCGTAGAGCAAATGACTGGGTAGAGAGTTTAAGTCCCATATTCCATTTTTACAGATTTTGAGCTCGGATTGAGGCGAAATTTGGGAGATTTTCAGAAAAAACAACGGGGTAAGTGTTCTTAACTCAATATTGGTTAAATTTTCCGAATCCATCACTGTTTTTATCAGTTAATTGGTGAATTAAGTTGGAAAAGTTTGAAAACCCTCTTGGATAAATTTGAGGGCCGAATTGTTATCGGAGTATAGTAATTTTTGTATGGGTAGACTCGTGGTTGAATGGACGTTCATATTTTGTAACTTTCGTCAGATTCTGAGACGTTGGCCCCACATATATTTTTGAGTTAATTTCGGATTTTTATCGAAACAAATGTAGTATTGTCTAATGAAATTGATTCCTATAATTATTTTTGATGACTGTATCGAATTATTTTGGCTAAATTCGAGCCATTCAGAGTTGGATAATCGAGGAAAAGGTCTACTCGTGGATTAAATTGGAGCAAGTCGAGGTAAGTCTCTTGTCTAACCTTGTAAGGGGAAATTTAACCCATACGTGATTTAAATTAATAATTGTTGCTAATTGTGGGGGCTACATACGCACGAGGTGACGAGAGTCCGTACGTATCTACTAGTTATGCTAAAGTCCGGATAGTTTAGGACTCAAATCATGAATTACGTGTAATAATTGTATTCTTTATTTAATTAAGTAATGGAACTATATTTTGAATTTGTTAGAGAAAATAGTAAAAGATTGAAATCTCATATACTTGAATTTCTGTATAAATTAATTAATTGTTAAAAGAAATTATGCATCCTCTCATATTGATCTTTAAATAAATATACTCTTATTCCGGAGGTACATAAAAAATGTCCTCCTTTCTTGTGGAGCGGGCCGAACGCCTCGGCAGTGTACACGACACTCTGGATCGAGCCGTAGAACCTCGGCAGACATTGTGCCTAATAATAATAATTATACGATACTTTACTAATTATTGCAGCTTGTGAAGTTAATTAACAAATTAGAAATTGTTGCGTTTGATGGAATTTAATTATTTCTGCTGGTTAGAGAAAATTAGTGTTAATCCTATACATCATGTTGATTTAAATAATTCTATTTTTATTTTATTTATTATTATTGACCCTTAGTGAGTGTCAAAGTCGACCTCTCGTCACTACCTCTTCGAGATTAGTCTTGATACTTACTGGGTACACGTTGTTTACGTACTCATGCTACACTTACTGCACTTTTTGTGTAGGACCTGAGGCAGGTGCTATAGTAGGACCTACCGGAGCGCGTCTACGTTATCCAGAGGCTTAGTGGTGAGCTGCCTTTCTGAGCCGTTCTGCAGCAACTAGTGCCTCTTCTTGAAATTTTATTCTGTCTATTTTATTTCAGACAATATTTAAAAAATTTATATAATCTACTAGATGCTCATACACTTGTGACACCAGGTCTTGGCACACACACTAGTAGAATTTATTTTTGGATTTAATCCTGTTCCTGGATTTTAATTTAATAGATCTTTTCATATTGTCTTAATCCTAGGAAGTAAGAAGAGTTTAATTACTCGGTTAATTTTTAAAAAGTTGAATATGTGCTTAAATCAATAATTGGCTTGTCTAGCTGTAGTGTTGGGCGCCATCACGACCTATAGGTGAAATTGGGTCGTGACAACATGGTATCAGAGCACTAGGTTTAAGTAGGTCTCACAAGTTATGAGCGGGCGTAATAGAGTATTGCAGATCGGTACAGAGACGTCTATACTTATCTTCGAGAGGCTATAGGGTGTTAGGAAACTGCCTTTCTTCATCTTCCATCGTGCAATTGATGTAGAATTAAATATCTTTCTTTTATTCTTTCACAGATTGTGAGAACGCGCTTTAATGAGGTCCCAGACCAGAGAAGAGCTACTCCCCCTGCTGTTAGAGGCCGAGGGAGGGCTCCAGCCCGTGGTAGGGGACGAGGACGTCCCAGGATTGTTCCAGTTATGCCACCAGTAGGTCTAGCAGAGGACCCCATTATTGAGGAACAGGGCGAGGTTCCTGTGGCAGAACCACCTCCGGTGGATTTCATGTCTGCATCGGGATTCCGGGAGGTCATGAGCCTTATGCTGTGGTTCATGGATACTATAACTCATGCCGGTTTATTTCTGGCAGACCCAGCCACATCTCAGGTGGGCGGTGGAGCACAGACCCCTACCGCATAGGCTCATGGGCAGGCAACTGTTGTATATCAGACCAGGGTGAACTGCTTGTGGGTGGAGCCTAGCAGTGGCAGCAACTACACCTGAGCCCAGACCAGCTGCGACCACCGAGCCGCAGAAGCTATTGGACAGATGGACTAGACTACATCCTCCTGTCTTTGGGGGTGAGCGACATGAGGATCCCCGGGACTTCATTGATCGATGCAGGGACAAACTGCACAATACGAGGATATTGGAGTCTCATGGGGTAGACTTTGCTACTTTTCAGCTAGAGGGCAAAGCCCGTAGATGGTGGAAGTCTTATCTTCTTGGCAGACCAGTAGATTCTCCTCCCATGACTTAGGACAGGTTCACCCGTATTTTCCTGGACAGGTATATTCCACCCTCCTAGAGGAAAGAGTTGGGGTTTCAGTTTGAGAAGCTCCAGTAGGGTTAGATGTCAGCAACCGATTACTAGGCGAGGTTCTCTGAGTTATCTCGCCATGCACTTATGATACTCCCTACTAAGGTGGAGAGAGTGCGGAGGTTTGTTGCGGGTTTACATACTGGCATTCAGCCCACTATGGCTCGAGGGGTTGAAATGGGTACTTCTTATGAGCTAGTCATGAAGATAGCCCAGAGGATTGAGGGTGTGCATCAACGAAGCTGAGAGCAGGTTATGAGAGATAAGCAGTTCAGATATTCTGGAGAGTTCAGAGGTGCTCCGTCTGGAGGTAGAGGTCAGTTCGTGAGAGGGCAGTCCAGCAGGCCCCAATATCCAGCACCACAGCCTCCTAGGGGTGATCCAGTGCGACCTTATTTCCATGTTATGCCAGAGATTTCTTATCGCCCACCAGCTATTCAGGATTCTTCTAGTGGATATTCAAGTCACTAGGGCCAGACTCTTAGTCAGCAGCCCATCGCACCGAAGAGTTGTTATGAGTGCGGGGATCCCAGTCACATGCAGAGGTTCTGCCCCAGGCTTTGGGGTAGACCAGTGCAGCACAGTCAGCAACCTATGATTACCGCACCAGTTGCTCCACCAGTCGTCCGACCACCAAGAGGTGGAGGTCAGCTAGGTGGAGGTCAACTAGTTGGCGCTCCAGCTCGGTTCCATGCTTTTTCGGCTAGACCAGATGCAGATCGTATTATTTGATCCAGGATCTACGTATTCATATGTGTCAATCTTTATTTTCTCATTTCCTGAGTGTTTCTTGTGAGTCCTTGGTCACTCCTATTTATGTGTCCACTCTTGTGGGTGATTCTGTTATTGTGGATCGGATCTACCAGTTCTGCATTATTACATTATGTGGTTATGAAACTAGAGCAGATATTCTATTGCTTGAGATGACCGACTTTGAAATCATCCTGATCATGTATTGGTTATCTCCATATCAAGCCATCCTAGATTGTCATGCCAAGACTGTTACCTTGGTTATTCCAGCATTGCCTAGGCTGGAGTGGAAGGGTTCGTCTGTTAGGGCATTTAATCGATTTATTTCTTTTATGAAGGCTCGACACATGGTTGAGAAGGGTCGTTTGGATTATCTAGCCTATGTTCGGGATACTACTGTAGAGACTCTGACTATTGATTCAGTGCCTGTAGTTCGGGAGTTCTCCGACGCATTTCCTGCAGATCTTCCAAGCATGCCACCAGATCATGATATTATTTTTTGTATTGACTTGGCTCCAGATACCCAGCCTATATCTATCCCACCGTATTGCATGGCTCCGAAAGAATTGAAAGAATTGAAAGAACAGCTTGAGGGGTTACTAGCCAAAGGGTTCGTCAGACCAAGTGTATCGCCTTGGGGTGCACCAGTGTTATTTATGAAGAAGAAGGCTGGAACGATGCGAATGTGTATTGATTATCATCAATTGAACAAAGTCACTATTAAGAACAAGTACCTATTGTCGCGTATTGATGATCTATTTTACCAGTTGCAGGGTGCTAGGATGTTCTCTAAGATCGACTTGATGTAGGGGTACCATCAGTTGAAGATTCGGGATTCGGATGTTCCGAAGACTACTTTACGAACTAGATATGGTCATTATGAGTTTTTGGTGATGTCCTTCGGTTTGACTAACGCCCCGGCAGCGTTTATCGATCGGATGAACAGGGTATTCAAGCCATATATTGATTTGTTTGTCATTATTTTCATGGATGATATTTTGATCTATTCGCGCAGTAAGGAGGAGCACGAGCAGCATATGAGAGTGGTGCTTCAGACCTTGCGGGAACAAAAGTTATATGCTAAGTTCTCCAAATGTGGGTTTTGGCTAAATTTTGTAGCATTTTTAGGGCATATTGTATCGGGCGAGTGTATTAAGGTTGATCCCAAAAATATTGAGGCAATTCAGAATTGACATCGTCCGATGTGTCTTGGGTCGTGTATTGATGCAGGAAGGGCGAGTTATTGCATATGCCTCACGTCAGCTGAAACCCCACGAGAAGAATTATCCAGTGCATGATTTGGAGTTAGCTACAATTGCTCATGCTCTTAAAATTTGGAGGCATTATCTTTATAGGGTGTCTTGTGAGGTTTACACTGATCATCGCAGCTTGCAGCATTTGTTCAAGCTGAGGGACCTAAATTTGAGGTAGCGCAGATGGCTGGAGTTACTGAAAGATTATGATATCACTATCATGTATCATCTGGGTAAAGCAGCAGACGTCTTAAGTATAAAGGCGAAGAGTATAGGTAGTTTGGATTTTATTGCAGCAGAGGAGAGGCCATTAGCTTTGGATATTCAATCCTTGGCAAACCGTCTTGTGATATTGGACATTTCAAAGCCTAGTCGAGTTCTTGCATGTGTTGTAGCTCAGTCTTCACTATTTGAGCAGATCAAGGCTCACCAGTATGATGATCCACACTTAATGGTTCTTCGAGAAACGGCACTACGGGGTGGTGCCAAGGAAGTTACTATCGGCGCGGATGGTGTTCTGCGACTCCAAGATCATCTATGTGTTCCTAATGTGGATGGACTGAGGAAAAAGATCCTAGAAGAGGCACACAATTCTCGGTAATCTATTCATCCATGTGCTACGAAGATGTATCGTGACTTGAGGCAGCATTATTCGTGGTGACAAATGAAAAAGGACATAGTTGAGTATGTAGCTAGGTGTCTAAATTGCCAGCAAGTTAAATATGAGCACCAGAGGCCAGTTAGCCTACTTTAGCAGATGACTATACTGGAGTGGAAATGGGAACGCATTACTATGGACTTTGTAGTTGGGTTGCCGCGGACCTTGCAGTAGTTTAATGCAGTTTGGGTCATTGTCGACAGGTTGACCAAGTCGGCACATTTTATTCTGGTTGTGACTACGTATACGTTAGAGAGGTTGGACCAGATTTATATTCAGGAGTTAGTTCGGTTGCACGGTGTGCCAATTTCTATCATACCAGATAAAGGCCCTCGGTTTACGTCACATTTCTGGAGAGCAGTACATAGTGAATTGGGAACCCGTGTAGAGTTCAGCACAGCCTTTTATCCGCTGACCGACGGGCAGTCAGAACGGACAATTCATATTTTGGAGGATATGCTCAGGAAATGTGTGATTGACTTTGGAGGTCAGTGGGATCGTTTCTTTCCTTTAGCCGAGTTTGCTTATAATAACAGTTACCAATCCAACATCGAGATGGATCCATTTGAGTCTTTATATGGTCAGTGGTGTCGTTCACCCATTGGATGGTTTGAGCCCGGTAAGTTATATGGTATTGATCTGGTGAAAGATGCCTTAGAAAAGGTAAAGTTAATTAAGGTGCGACTTCATACAGCACAGTCCCGACAGAAGAGTTATGCAGATCAGAAAGTGCCTGATTTATCATTTATGATGAGTGAGAAAGTTCTCTTGAAGTTTTCGCCGATGAAGGGAATCATGAGATTCGGGAAGAAGGGAAAGTTGAGCCCAAGGTATATAGGCCCATTTGAGATGTTGAGACGAGTTGGGAAGGTCGCTTACGAGCTTGCTTTGCCTCCCAATCTATCAGGAGTTCATCCGGTTTTCCATGTATCTATGCTCCGGAAGTATCATGCCGACCTGTCACATGTGTTAGACTTTAGTACAGTTCAGCTAGATAATAGTTTGGGTTACGACGAAGAACCAGTTGCCATTGTTGATAAACAAGTTCGCCAGCTGAGGTCCAAGAAGATTTCTGCAGTAAAAGTCCAGTGGAGGGACCAACCAGTCGGGGAAGCAACTTGGGAGGCCGAGGAACACATGCGGAGCAGATATCCACACTTATTCAGCACTTCAGGTACAATTCTAAACACGTTCGAGGATGAACGTTTGTTTAAGAGGTGGAGAATGTAATGACCCAACCGGTTATTTTGACTTTTAGAACCCCGTTCTCCTAAATAAAACTCCTTGTATGTGCTTTTATTAATTTATGACTTGCGGGGATGGTTGGTTTGGGATTTGGAAGTGTTTGGATTGAAATCGGAACACTTAGTTCCTTAAGTGGCCTTAAAATGCTAAGTTTGACGTCGGTCAACATTCTTAGAAAATGACTCCAGAATAGAATTTTGATGATTCCAACAGCTCCGTATGGTGATTTTGGACTTAGAAGCGTGTTCGGAATTTTATTCAGAAGTTCGTAGTTAAATTAGGCTTGAAATGGCGAAAACATGAATTTAAGTTTGGAAGTTTGACCGGGAATTGACTTTTTGATATCGGAGTTGGAATCTAGTTCCGAAATTTTTCATAGCTCCATTATGTCATTTATGACTTGTGTGCAAAATTTGAGGTCAATTGGACTTGATTTGATCGGTTTTAGCATCGAGTGTAGAAGTTGGAAATTTTAAGTTTTGGACGGCTAACGGATTATTTTTGGTCTTTGGGAGATAGCTAATAGCTTCTGATATTTTTCTTCTGGTTTCCTTATATGCGATCTCATAAGTTCATTCGCGATCGCGTAAACTAATTAGGGCAGAGGTAACTTTGTTCTACGCGATTGCGTGAGATGGTTTGCGATCGCGTAGGCTTGTCTGAGGCAGTGATGATTTTTGTTCTTTGCAATTGCGTGAAGAGGGATGAGATCGCATAGCTGTGGGAGTTTGTTATTCGTGAACGCGTGAAGGAGGTCATGTTCGCGTAGAGTAAGTGGAGGTCACGCGTTCGCTCTATGCGATCGCGTGAAGAGGGTTGCGATCGCGTAGAGATGGGGACTATGTGTTTGCGATCGCGTAGAGTTAATTTGGGCAGTGGAAAAATTGTGCTTCGCGATCGCGTGAGAATGTTCGCGATCGCGTAGAGCAAATGACTGGGCAGAGAGTTTAAGTTCTGAAAATGGGACTTCGTCCCATTTTTTTATTTTTACCGATTTGGAGCTCGGATTGAAGCGATATTTGGGAGATTTTCAGAGAAAACAATGGGGTAAGTGTTCTTAACTCAATACTGGTTAAATTAACCGAATCCATCACTGTTTTTATCAGTTAATTGGTGAATTAAGTTGAAAAAGTTTGAAAACCCTCTTGGATAAATTTGAGTATTTGAGGGTCGAATTGTTATCGGAATATAGTAATTTTGGTATGGGTAGACTCGTGGTTGAATGAGCGTTCATATTTCATAACATTCGCTGGATTCTGAGACATGGGCCCCATGAATGATTTTTGAGTTAATTTCAGATTTTTATCTAAATAAATGTAGTATTTTCTTATGAAATTGATTCCTATAAACTTCTTTGATGATTGTATCGAATTATTTTCGCTAGATTCGAGCCATTCAGAGTTGGATAATCGAGGAAAAGGTCTACCAGTGGATTAAATTGGAGCAAGTCGAGGTAAGTCTCTTGTCTAACCTTGTAAGGAGGAATTTACCTCATACGTGATTTAAATTAATAATTATTGCTAATTGTGGGTGCTACGTATGCACGAGGTGATGAAAGTCCATGCGTAGCTACTATTTATGCTAAAGTCCGAGTAGTTGAGGACTCAAATTATGAATTACGTGCGATAATTGTATCCTTTATTTAATTAAGTAATGGAACTATATTGTGAATTTGTTAGAGAAAATAGTAAAAGATTAAAATCTCATATACTTGAATTTCTGTATAAATTAATTAATTATTAAAAGAAATTGTGCATCGTCTCATATTAATCTTTAAATAAATATACTCTCATTCCGGAGGTACATAAGAAAAGGTCCTCCTTTCTTGTGGAGCGGGCCGAACGCCCAGTATAGATGCATCTATGGATCGCGCCGCATGTCCCTTGGCAGTGTACACGATACTCTGGATCGGGTTGTATGACCTCAGTAGTCATCGTGCCTAATAATAATAATTACAAGATACTTTGCTAATTATTGCAGCTTGTGAAATTAATTAATAAATTAGAAATTGTTGCGTTTGAGGGAATTTAATTATTTCTGTTGGTTAGAGAGAATTAGTGTTAATCCTATACATTATGTTTATCTAAATAATTATATTTTTACTTTATTTATTATTATTGACCCTTAGTGAGTATCAAAGTCGACCTCTCGTCACTACCTCTTCGAGATTAGGCTTGATACTTATTGGGTACACGTTGTTTATGTACTCATGCTACACTAGTTGCACTTTTTGTGCAGAACCTGAGGCAGGTGCTATAGTAGAACCTACTGGAGCACGTCTACATTATCCAGAGTTTAGTGGTGAGCTGCCTTTCTGAGCCGTTCTGCAGCAACTAGTCCCTCTTCTTGAAATTTTATTATGTCTATTTTATTTCAGACAGTATTTAAAAATTTTGTATAATCTACTAGATGCCCAAACACTTGTGACACCCGGTCTTGGCACACACACTAGTAGAATTTAGTTTTGGATTTAATCCTGTTCCTGGATTTTAATTTACTAGATCTTTTCATATTGTCTTAATCCTGGCAAGTAAGAAGAGTTTAATTACTCGGTTAATTTTTAAAGAGTTGAATATGTGTTTAAGTCAATAGTTGGCTTGCCTAATTGTAGTGTTGGGCGTCATCACGACCTATAGGTGAAATTAGGTCGTGACAAGCGTTGAATCGTCTTAAATTGTGGGCCCATCAGAAATGACCTAATGAATAATAGTCATTACTTCTCCATGACCGTTCCTCGTTTTATTTTTGCGTTTAAGGACATAAAACAGAAATTCAGCACGATTTTTGATTTTTCGTGTGCTAATGTCCACGCCATCTTTATGAATTCGGGTGGCCAACATCGAATTGCCCAAAATTTTGTGAGCCCATAAAAATGACCTAATGAATATAGTCTTTGCTTCTCCACGGCATTTCCTTATTCTTTTGCATTTTGTGTGCTAATGTCCATGCCATCTTCAAAAATTTGGGCGATCAGCCCCAAATTACCTAAAATTTTGTAGGCCCATCAGAAATGACCTAATGGACAAGGTCTTTGCTTCTCCGTGGTCGTTCCCTATTTTTTGGTGTTTTAGAGAAATAATACTAGAATTTAGCATAATTTCTGATTTTTTGTGTTCTAATGTTCACGCTATCATATGAATTCGGGCGACCGGCCTCGAATCGCCAAAAATTTTGTGGGCCCATCAGAAATGACCTAATGAAATAGCCATTGCTTCTCCATGCCAATTCCTCATTTTTGGTGGTTTAGGACCATAAAACAGAAATTCAGCACGATGTTTGATTTTTCGTGTGCTAATGTCTACGCCATCTTCATGAATTCGGGTGGCCAGCATAGAATTGCCCTAAATTTTGTGAGCCCATAAAAATGACCTAATGAATATAGTCTTTGCATCTCCACGGCATTTGCTTATTGTTTTTACTATTTTAGGGCCATAAAATAGGAATTCAGTATGATTTCTGATTTTTCGTGTGCTAATATCCACACCATCTTCATAAATTCGGGCGACCATCACTAAATTACTTAAAATTTTGTTGGCCCATCAGAAATGACTAATAAACAATAACCATTACTTCTCCACGACCATTCCCTTTTTGGCATTTTAGGGACATAAAAGATTGAATTCAACACAATTTTTGATTTTTCGTGTGCTAATGTCTACGGCATCTTCGTGAATTCGGGAGGCCGGCTCCAAATCTCCTAAAATTTTATCGGTCCATCATAAAAAATAAAAAATAGCCATTGCTTTCCCATGACCTTTCCTCTTTTTTACATTTTAGGACCATAAAACAGGAATTCAGCACAATTTTTGATTTTTCGTGTGCTAATGTTCAGGTCATTTTTATGAATTTGGGCGACCAACCCATAATCGCCTAAATTCTAGTGTGCCCGTCATAAACCACCTAATGAACAATAGTCATTTCTTCTTCATGACCATTTATCATTTGTTTTCCGTATTTTAGGACAATAAAACTGAAATTTAGCACGATTTTTAATTATTCGTGTGCTAATGTCCATGCCATCTTCAGGAGTTCGGGTGACCGGCCCAGATCGCCTAAAATATTTTTAGGCCCGTCAAAAACAACCTAATAAAAACATAGTCATTGCTTCTGCATGGCCATTCCTCTTTTTTGACGTTTTAGGGCCATAAAACAGGAATTTAGCACGATTTTCGATTTTTCATAAGCACACGCCATCTTCATGAATATAGGTGATTGGCCCTGAATCGCCAAAAATTTTGTGGGCCAATCCGAAACTATCTAATGAAATTTACTTGCTGCTTCTCCTCGATCATTCCTCATTTTGGGGGGTTTAAGGGCCATAAAATAGGAATTCAACACAATTTCTAATTTTACGTGTGCTAATGTTTCACGCCATATTCATGAATTAGGGCGACCGGCCCCGAATCGCCTAAAATTTTGTTGCCCATCATAAACGACCTAATGAATAATAGTCATTGCTTCTCCATGATCGTTCCTCGTTTTTTGCCGTTTTAGGGCAAAAAAATAGGATTTAAGCACGATTTTTTAATTTTTTGTATTTTAGTGTTCACACCATCTTCATAAATTCAGGCGACCGACCCAAAATCATCTAAATTTTGTATTCCCATCAGAAATGACATATCAACAATAAAAATTGCTCCTTCATGTATGTTCCTCTTTTTTTGGCATTTTAAGGCCATAAAATAGGAACTCAACACGATTTTTGATCTTTTCTGTGCTAATATCCGCGACATCTTCATGAATTGAGGCGACCGGCCCCGAATCACCAAATATTTTATGGACACATCAAAAACAACCTAATAAACGATAATAATTGTATCTCTATGACTGTTCCTCGATTTATGACATTTTATGACCATAAAACAAGAATTCACCACGATTTTCGATTTTTCGTGTGTTAATATCTATGTCATCTTCATGAATTCGGACGACTGTCCCGGATTACCTAAAATTTTGTAGGCCCGTCAGAAATGACCTAATGAATAATAGTCATTGATTCTCCATGATCGTTCCTTTTTTGCTGTTTTAGGGCCATAAAACAGGAATTCAGTACGATTTCCGATTTTTTATATGCTAATGTCTACGTCATCTTTAAGAATTCGGGCGACCAACTTCGAATCGTCTAAAATTTTATGGGCTCATCAGAAATGACCTAATGAACAATAGCCTATTATTATTATCCATGAACGTTCTCCATTTTTTGCGTTTTAGGACTATAAAATCGAAATTAAGCGTGATATCGATTTTTCGTGTGCTAATGTCCATGTCATCTTCATGAATTCGGGCGACAGGCCCCGAATCGCCTAAAATTTTATAAGTCCATCATAAATAATATAATGAACCATAATCATTGTTTCTTCATGATCATTTCTCATGATTTGGCGTTTTATGGTCATAAAACAGGAATTCAATACGATTTTCGGTTTTGTGTATGTTAATATCTACGCCATCTTCATGAATTCGAGCGACCGGCCTCGTTCACCAAAACTTTTGTAAGCTTATCAAAAATGACCTAATTAACAATAGTAAATACTTATCGATCGTTCCTCTTTTTTGGCATTAGGGCAATAAAACAGGAATTCCACACGATTTTTGATTGTTCGTGTGCTAATGTCCATGCCATCTTCATAAATTCAAGCAATTGGTCCCAAATCGCCTAAAATTTTGTGAGCCAATAAAAAATGACCTAATGAACAATATCAATTACTTGTCTATGACCGTTTATCATTTTTTAGTATTTTAGGGCCATAAAATAGGAACTCAACACGATTTATAATTTTTTGTGTACTAATGTCCACATCATCTTCATAGATTCAGATGATCAGTCCCGAATCGCCCAAAATTCAGTGGGACCATCATAAACGACCTAATGAATAATAGCCATTGCTTATCCATGATCGTCCCTCGTATTTTGGTATTTTAGGGCCATAAAATAGGAATTCAACACGTTTTTAAATTTTCGTGTGTTAAAATCTACGCCAACTTCATGAATTCGATCGACCTACTCTAAATTGTCAAAACTTTTGTAGGCCCATCTGAAATAACCTACTGAACAATAGTCATTTCTTCTCCATGACTGTTCCTCAGTTTTTAGCGTTTTAGGTCCATAAAGCAGGTATTCAACATGATTTTTGATTTTTCGTGTGCTAATGTCTACGTCATCTTCATGATTTCTGGCGACCGGCCCCGAATTGCTTAATATTTTGTGGTCCCATAAAAATGACCTAATAAATAATAGTTAATTCTTCTCCATGATTGTTCCTCATTTTTGGTGATATAAGGCCATAAAACAGGAATTCGACATGATTTTTGATTTTTCATGTGCTAATTAATGTCCATGCCATTTTCACGAATTCAGGAGAACGGCCCTGAGATAGCCTATAATTTTGTAGGCCCTTCGAAAATGACCTAATGAATAATAGTCATTGTTTATTCATGACTGTTTCTCGTATTTTTGGCATTTTAAGTACATAAAACAAGAATGCAACACGATTTTTTATTTTTCGTGTGCTAATATCCACGCCATCTTCATGAATTCGAGCGACTGGCCCCAAAATGCCTAATATTTTGTGGGTCCATTATAAATGGCCTAAGAATAATAGTAATTGTTCCTCCATGATCATTCCTTGTTTTCTAGCATTTTATGACAATAAAACAGAAATTCAGCACGATTTTTCATTTTTCTTGTGCTAATATCCACGCGATCTTCATGAATTCGGGCGACTTGAATCTCCTCAAATTTTTTGGGGCCATCAGAAACGACATGAAATGCCATAAAATACACCCGAAAGTAATGGCGAAGCAATAAGTATTGGTTAGTGAGCCGTTTTCTATGGACTTACAAAATTTAAGGCCAATCAGAGTCCGTTAAAAAAATTATACATAATCAACATGCACTAATACAAACGAAAAAGTAGATATAATTATAAATTCATGTTTTATGACCCCAAAAAGGCATAAAATAAACGTGAAGGTCATTGGAAAGTAATAAGTATTGGTCACTGGGCCAATTTCTGTGGACCTGCAAAATTTTTGCCCAACCGGAGTTCGTAAAAAAAAATCCTACAGAATCAACATATGGTAATACACGCAAAAAAGTGAATATAATAATAAATTCGTATTGCATGACCTTGAAATAATAACATGAACCCGAAGGTCATGGCGAAGCAATAAGTATTGCTCACTAGGACATTTATTATGGATCTATAAAATTTCACGCCAGTCAGAGTCTGACAAAAAAAATTCTACAGAATCAACATGTACTAAACACACAAAAAAGTGTATACAATCACAAATTTGTGTTGCATGAACCCGAAATGCAATAGTATAAACCCGACAGTCATGGCAAAGTGATAAGTTTGGTAAGAGCCATTTTCCGTGGATCTACAAAATTTCAGACCAATCAGAGTCCGTCAAAAAAAGATCTATCATATCAACATGTACTAATACAAATGAAAACATTGATATATACAAATTCTTATAGCATGACCCTCAAACTCCATAAAATAAACTCAAAAGTCATGGAGAAACATTAAGTATTGGTCAGTAGGTTGTTTTCAATGGACCTACAAAATTTTAAGCCAATCTGAGTCCATCAAAAAATATTACAAATTCAACATGTATTAATACACATAAAAAAAAATGGATAGTCACAAATTCATATTGTGTGATCCTGAAATGCCATTCAATAAACCTGAAAGTCATGGTGAAATAATAAGTATTGGTCACTAGGTCGTTTCCTAACCTATAAAATTTCAAGCAAATCAGAGTCTGTCAAAAACAATTATACAGAATCATTAATACACACGAAAAAAGTGGATATAATTTCATGTTGCATTATCCCAAAATGCTATAAAATAAACCCAAAAATTATGGAGAGGCAATAAGTACTTAGGTTGTTTCCTATGGACCTATCAAATTTCAGGCAAATCGGAATCTGTCAAAAACAATTATACAGAATCATTAATACACACAAAAAAGTGGATATAATTTCGTGTTGCATTATCCCGAAACTCTATAAAGTGAACCCGAAAATTATGGAGAGCAATAAGTACTTAGGTTGTTTCCTATGGACCTACAAAATTTCACGCCAACCGTAGTCTATCAAAACAATTCTAAAGAATCAGCATATTTAATACACAGAAAAAGTTGATATAATCATAAATTCGTGTTGCGTGACCCTGAAGCGCAATAAAGTGAACCCTAAAATCATGGAGAAGCAATAAGTATAGGCCACTAGGTCGTTTCTTATGGGCCTACAAAATTTTAGGCCAATCGGAGTCTGTCAAAAAATATCCTACAAAATCAGCATGTACTAATACAAACGAAAATATGGATATAATCATAAATTCATACTGTATGACCTCGAAATGCCATAAAGTGAATCCGAAAGTCATGACGAATCAATAAGTATTGATCACTAGGTCGTTTCCTATAGACCTTCAAATTTCGGGCCAATCGAAATCCGTAAAAAAATCAATAGAATCAAGATGTACTAATACAAATAAAAAAGTGGATATAATTACAAATTGGTGTTGCATGACCCCGAAATGCCACAAAATGAACCCGAACGTTATGGCGAAACAATCAGTATTGGTTATTAGACCGTTTTCTATGGACCTATAAAATATTAAGCCAAACAAAGTCCGTCAAAAAAATTTTACAAAATCATCATGTACTAATATACAAAAAAAAAAGATTTAGTCACAAAATCATGTTGCACGACCCCGAATTCCATGAAATGTACCCAAAAATTATGGAAAATTAATAAGTATTGGTTACTGTGTCATTTCCTATGGACCTACAAAATTTCAGGCCAATCGAAATCCGTTAAAAAAATTCGAAAAAATCAGTATGTATTAATACACACGGATAAGTGAATATAATAAAAAATTTATTGTATGACCCCTGAACGCTATAAAATTAACCCAGAAGTCATAGATAAGCAACAATTATCGGTCATTAAACCGTTTCCTGTGGACCTAAAGAATTTCAGGCCAACTAGAGTCCGTCAATTTTTTTATATTCTAATACACACGAAAAAGTGGATATAATCATAAATTCATGTTGCATGACCCCGAAATATGATAAAATGAACCTGAAAATTATGGCGAAGTAATAATTATTGGTCACAAGGTCATTTCCTATATACCTATAAAATTGCAGGCAAATAAAAGTCTGTCAAATTTCTTTCTACAAAATCATCATGTACTAATACAACATGAAAAAGTGAATATACTCACAAATTTGTGTTGCATGATCTCGAAATACCATAAAATGAACCCGAAATTCATGGCAAAGCAATAAGTATTGATCACTAGGTCATTTCTTATTGACCGACAAAATTTCGGGCCTATTAGAGTCCGTCAAATTTGTTTTACATAATCACCATGTACTAATATACACGAAAACAATGGATATAATCACAAATCTGTGTTGTATAACCCCGAAATTCCATAAAATAAACATGAAAGTCATGGTTAAGCAATCAGTATTAGTCATTAGGTCATTTTTCACGCATCTACAAAATTCCTGGATAATCAGAGTCCGTCAAAATAAGTCTACATAATCAATATTGTAATGATCCGGCAGGTCGTTTTGAGAGTAATAGCCTTGATTCCCTATTTACTGTTTTCTCCGTATCTTTTTCTGCTTATGCGACTTGACGGGAGGTTTTGTTTTTGGTTTCTGAGTGTTTTGGGACACTTAGTCCCTAAAACGGAAGCTTAACTCTTAGGATTTTGACTGTAGTCAGAACTGTGAGAAGACGACTCCGGAATAGAGTTTCGTCGATTCCGTTAGCTCTGTTAAGTGATTTTGTACTTAGGGGCGTGTCCGAATTGTGTTTTGGAGGTCTGTAGCTTATTTAGGAAGTCGAAATTTTGGAGATTTGGTCCGGTAGTGGAAATTTTGATATCGGGGTCGGATTCTGATTCCGGAAGTTGGAGTAGGTCCATAGTATTGAATATGACTTGTGTGTAAAATTTGGGGTCAATCGGACGTAGTTTGGTAGGTTTCGACATCAGTTGTGGAAATTTGAAGTTTCAAGTTCATTAAGTTTGAATTGGAGGGTGATTCGTAATTTTAGCGTTGTTTGGTGTGATTTGAGGGCTAAACTAAGTTCGTATAGTGATTTAGGACTGGTTGGTATATTTGGTTGAGGTCCTGGGGGCCTCAGGTGTGTTTCAGATGCTCAACGGACCATTTTGGACTTAAAGAAGATAGCAGATTTTTTGGTGTTTTATTGCAAAATTTTTCTTCATCGCGTTCGCGAGGGAGACCAGCCAAAATTGTTCTTCGCGTTCGCGAATTTGAGGATGTGATCGCGTAAGCTTGCTAGGCGAAAGGATGGAATTGTTCTTCGCATTCGCAGACAGGGGCATGCGAACGCGTAGTGAAGTGAGGTGGTGCTTCACGAACAAAGAGACAAGGTCGCGTTCGCGTAGGGTTAAGTGAACCAAAGCTGGACCACGCGCTTTGTTCATCGCAAACGCGTGAGAACGTTCGCGATCGCGTGAGTCTGAGAGCCAAAGCATCGCGTTCGCGTAGTGTTTTACGCGTTCACGTAGAGTTAATTTTTAGGGCAGCAAAGTTGTTCTTCAAGATCGCGAGGATATTTCCGTGATCGAGATTAAGGAATCACTGGGGAGACATATCGTTTCCAAAACGGGGGTTTTTCCATTTTTATCAAAAACTTGAGTCGGGAGCTCGGATTTGGACGCGATTTTGAGGGATTTTCAGAGATATCGATTGGGTAATGATTCTTAACTCCTTTATGGTTATATTCCACTAATCTATGGTTGATTATATCATTTAATTTCAGAGTTTTGGGTTGAAAAGTTGGGAAAATGCTTCAACCGAATTTCTGAGTTTTGATTGGGATTTAGACATCGGATTTGAGTAATTTTGGCATGAGTGAACTCGTGAATGAATGGGTGTTCGTATTTTGTGACTTTTACCCAATTTCGAGACGTGGAACCGGGTCAATTTTTTAGGACGGATTTTGGATTTTTTATTAAAATCTTGATTTCATTAATTAGATTAGTCTATTATAGTTGTATTTATGATATGTAATTATGTTTGGCTAGATTTGGGCCATTCGGAGTCGGATATTAGTGGAAAAGGTATTGTTACCGATTGATTGAGATTGGTTCGAGGTAAGTGGCTTGCCTAACCTTGTGTAGGGGAACTCCCCGTAGGATTTGTACTGTTGTTTATATATGAGCGTCGTGTACGTTAGGTGAAGAGTATGTACACAGGCTAATTGTGTAAAAATCCGATTTTGCTACTAAGTAATAACCTGATTTCCTTAATTATTTGAGTTCCGTCAGCATGTGTGGTATCCAGCTAGACTAGAATAGCATGCCTACTTGCCTTAACTGTTACTTGAACTACGTGCAGTATGTTTAGTGAATTTACCTGTCTTTCCTTAATTGGTACTTAGGTTGAACTGTAGAATTTCGTGCCGTAACTATTGAATTCTATTGTTTGGCTGCATATTTACTTTGGGACTGCGGAACGGTATTCCAGGAGATCCCCATGTATTGCATATTTACTTTGGGACTACGGAACGGTATTCCGGGAGATCCTCATGTACTGCATATTTACTTTAGGACTACAGAACGGTATTCCGGGAGATTCCTTTGTACTGCATATTTACTTTGGGACTACGGAACGGTATTCCGGGAGATTCCTTTGTACTGCATATTTACTTTGGGACTACGGAACGATATTCCCGGAGATTCCCATGTACTGCATATTTACTTTGGGACTATGGAACGGTATTCCGAGAGATCTCCTTATACTATATATTTACTTTGGAACTACGAAACGGTATTTTGGGAGATCCCCTTGTACTGCATATTTACATCTGGGACTACGAGACTGTATCTAGGGAAATCCCATGTTGTTATCTCTATGTACTGAGTTGTTATCTTCTATGATTTCATTCTTGTTAAATTTCAGTCTTTGTTTTACTATACTATTTCATTTTATCTTGTGTTATTATATATATACCAGTAGGGCCCTGACCTGACTTCGTCACTACTCGACAGAGGTTAGGCTTGGCACTTACTGGGTACCGATTGTGGTGTACTCATGCTACTCTTCTGTACATGTTTTCGTGTGCAGATCTAGGTACTCCTTATCAGCTGCACTATCAGTGAGCCGGGACAGGTTCGGAGACTTCAAGGTATATTTGTCGCGTCTGCAGACCTCGGAGTCCTTTTCTACTCTTCCCCATGTCCATTATATTCTGTATTTTCTTTTGATAGACTCTGATGTATAGAGACACTATATTTTTCTTTTATAGTTTGTGATTCATGATATTCTGGGTTTTGGGAATGTTGTGTAGTATATTGAGGAATTGGTTATTTTTCATGCCATGTGGCATGGTACTCAGTTATAGTGTTATTGCTATAGTTAGTTGTTAAATTTACGTTTTCATTTCATTGTTCCGCAAATGTTAGGCTTACCTAGTCGAAGAGACTAGGTGCCGTCACGACGTCATACGGAGGGGAAATTGGATTGTGACAAGTTGGTATCAGAGCTCTAGATTCATAGGTGTCGTGAGTCACAAGCCGGTTTATTAGAGTCTCGCGGATCAGTACGGAGACGTCTGTACTTATCTTCGGGGGGCTATGGAACTGTTAGGAAAATTTCACTACTTTGATTCCTTTTCTTGCGAAAATTGTTGACTTAAAAAAATCTAAACTTTTGTATTCTATTCTCTCACAGATGGTTAGGACACGTACAAGCGTATCTGATAACCAGGCACCCGTGCCCCCTGCTAGAGCCGCAAGAGGCCAGGGGCGAGGTAGAGGCCAAGGACGTCCATGTGGTGTAGCCAGAGCACCCGCACGAGCTGCTACAGAGGAGCCCCTAGTAGCTCCAACTGGAGAGTAGACACCTGAGGTACATGTTTCTGCACCAGCCCTCCAGGAGACTCTAGCCCAGTTTCTGAGTATGTTCAGCACCTTAACTCAGGCTGGATTGATTCCACTTGCTCCTGCCATATCTCAAACCTGGGGAGGAGCATAGACTACTGTTGCTGGTACTCCAGAACAGCGAGTTCAGGTCGACCAGGTTCTAGATATTGTTCCAATGCAGCCAGTAGCTCCAGCTTAGCCCGAGGTTAGGGCAGCAGCTTCTGAGGTGGAGCAACTCAGACTTGAGAGGTAGAAGAAGTACCACCCACCTACCTTCAGTGGATTAGCTACAGACGATGCTCAGGGTTTTCTAGAGGAGTGTCATCGTATTCTCCGTACTATGAGCGTAGCGGAGACGAGTGGGGTTTCTTTTACCACCTTCCAGTTTAGAGGAGAAGTCTATCAGTGGTGGCGTGCTTATGAGCTGAGTAGTCCGGAGAGGCAGCTTCACTTACATGGACTCAGTTCTCGGATATGTTTTTGAGAGAGTATGTCCCTCTGAGCCTCAGGGACTCATGGCGCATAGAGTTTGAGCAGTTGCGCCAGGGTGCTATGACTGTGTTAGAGTATGTAGTCTGTTTCACCGATTTGGCCTGACATGCACCGGCCTTGGTTGCCACAGTTCGAGAGAGGGTTCGGCGATTTGAGGGACTCCACCCCAGCATCCGGATTAGCATGTCTAGGGAGTTGGAGATGGATATTTCTTATCAAGAGGTTGTGAGTATTGTTTGGTGATTGGAGGGCCTGCTTGCCCAGGACAAAGAAGAGAGAGAGGACAAGAGGTCTCGAGAGACTGGCTATTATTCTAGTGCTCGTGCCCAAGCAGCTCGCCATGGTAGGGGTTATGTGAGTTGCCCCATTTATTCAGCTCTTCCAGCCCCTTCTAGGCCCCAGGAGCCTTATTATGCACCGCCAGTATCTAGTGTGCCTCCTGCATGGGGTGTTCCTAGCGGCCAGTCCAGCAGATCTTCCCCGAGCCAGCC
Organism: Nicotiana otophora; assembly: GCA_000715115.1. NCBI lineage: Eukaryota > Viridiplantae > Streptophyta > Magnoliopsida > Solanales > Solanaceae > Nicotiana > Nicotiana otophora. The sequence continues at coordinate 255,829 of AWOL01S0004459.1, forward strand.
ACAGCAGCCACACCCTCCCAGAGCTTGTTTTGAGTGTGGCGAAACTCGCCATATGGTGAGGGATTGCCCCAGATTTAGGAGGGGTGCACCTTTACAGACTTCTCAACCATAACGTGCTCCACCGGGTTCTCAGGCTTTAATTACAGCACCAGCTGCCACCCCACCTTCTCATCCAGTCCGAGGTGGAGGTCGGGAAGGTAGAGGTCACCCTAGAAGGGTAGGCTAGGCTAGATATTATGACATTCTTGCTCGTATAGAGACGGTCACTTCTAATTCTGTCATTACAGGTATTGTCTCGGTCTGTCATAGAGATGCGTCGGTATTATTTGACCCAGGCTCTACATATTCTTATGAGTCCTCTTATTTTACCCCGTATCTATCTCGAGATTCTTTGAGTTTCCTTGTTTATGTGTCTACTCCTGTGGGAGATTCTCTTGTTGTGGACCACGTGTATCGGTCGTGTTTGATTGCTCTTTGTGGTTTTGATACCAGAGCAGATTTATTATTGCTCAGCGTGGTGGACTTTGATATTATTTTGGGCATGGACTGGTTGTCGCCCCATTATGCTATTTTTGATTGTCACGCTAAGACTGTGACGCTGGCTATGCCAGGTTTACCACGATTATAGTGGAGAGGTACCTTAGAGTATACTCCCATCAGAGTTATTTCATTTCTTAAAGCTCAACGAATGGTTGAGAAGGGTTGTGACACGTATCTAGCTTATGTGAGAGATGTCAATATTGATACCCCTACAGTTGAGTCAGTTCCAGTAGTGAGGGACTTTCCAGATGTGTTTCTAGCTTATCTTCCGGACATGTCACCCGACAGAGATATTAATTTTGGCATTAATTTGTTGTCGGGCACTCAACCCATCTCAATTTCTCCATATCGTATGGCTCTTCCTAAATTGAAGGAGTTGAAGGAACAGTTACAGGAGTTGCTTGATAAGGGCATCATTCGGCCCAGTGTGTCACCTTGGGGTGCTCCTGTCTTATTTGTGAAGAAAAAGGATGGTTCTATGCGGATGTATATTGATTACCGCCAGTTGTACAAAGTCACAGTGAAGAACCGGTATCCTTTGCCTCGTATTGATGACCTATTTGATCAGTTACAGGTTGCCAGAGTGTTTTCCAAGATTGACTTGTGCTCAGGTTATCATCAGTTAAAGATTTGGGAGCCAGATATCTCGAAAACTCCTTTCAGGACTCGGTATGGTCACTATGAGTTTCTTGTTATGTCTTTTGGGCTGACCAATGCCCCCAACAACTTTTATGCACTTGATGCACAGTGTATTCCGACCTATATTGACTCATTCATCATCATGTTCATTGACGACATTTTGGTGCACACCCGGGCTCGGGAAGATCATGAGCGGCACCTGAGGACTGTGCTCCAAACTTTGAGAGAAAAGAAATTATATGCAAAATTTACAAAGTGTGAGTTTTGGCTAGACTCAGTGGAATTCTTGGGTCATATAGTATCGACTGATGGGATCCAGGTGGATCCGAAGAAGATTGAAGCAGTGCAGATTTGGCCTAGACCGTCCTCAGCTACAGAGATCCGGAGTTTTCTTGGTTTGGTGGGGTATTACCGTCGATTTGTAGAGGGTTTCTCATCTATTGTAGCACCAATGACCAGGCTGACCCATAAGGGTGCTCCGTTCAGGTGGACAAAGGAATATAAGGAGAGCTTTCAGAAGCTCAAGACAGCTTTGACTACAGCCCCGATATTGGTATTGCCTACAGGTTCGGGGTATTATACTGTATATTGTGATGCATCACGGATTGGTCTCGGCACGGTGTTGATGCAGGACGGTAGGGTGATTGTCTACGCGTTCAGACAACTGAAGGTGCACGAAAAGAACTATCCTGTCCACGACCTTGAGTTAGCAGCTATTGTTCATGCCTTGAAGATTTGGCGACACTATTTGTACGAAATTCCTTGTGAGATTTACACTGATCATCAGAGTTTGCAACATCTGTTCAAGTAAAAGGATCTTAATTTGCGTCAACGGAGGTGGTTGTAGCTACTTAAGGATTATGATATCACCATTTTGTACTACCCATAGAAGGCCAATGTGGTGGCCTATGCTTTGAGTCATCGGGCGGAGAGTTTAGGGAGTTTAGCATATCTTCCAGCAGTAGAGAGACCCTTAGCATTGGATGTTTAGGCCTTATCCAGCCAGGTTGTGAGATTGGGATATTTTTTAGCCGAGTCGAGTGTTGGCTTGTGCGGTCTCTCGGTCTTCTCTTTATGATCGCATCAGGGAGCATCAATATGATGACCCCCACCTACTTGTCCTTAAGGACACGGTCCAGCATGGTGATGCTAAGGAGGTCACTATTGGAGATGATAGTGCATTGAGGGAGCAGGGCATGCTATGTGTGCCCAATGTAGATGGTTTGTGTGGGTTGATTCTCTAGGAGGCTTACAGTTTGCGGTGCTCTTTTCATCCGGGTGCCGCAAAAATGTATCAAGACTTGAGACAGCATTACTGGTGTAGGAGGATGAAGAAGGACATAGTAGAGTATGTGTCCCGATGTCTAAATTGCCAGCAGGTGAAGTATGAGCATCAGCGGCCAGGTGGGTTGCTTTAGAAGTTGGAGATTCCGGAATGGAAATGGGAGCAGATCACTATGGATTTCGTTGTTGGACTCTCACGGACTCAGCGGAGGTTTTATGCAGTTTGGGTGATTATGGATAAGCTGACCAAGTCGGTGCATTTCATTCCTGTGATGACTACGTATTCTTCCGAGCAGTTAGCTCGAATCTACATCCGTGAGATCGTCAAGCTTCATGGCATACCGGTATCTATTATCTCTGACCGGGGTATGAAGTTTGCATCACGGTTCTAGAGAGCTGTACAGAATGAGTTGGGTACTTGGGTTGAGTTGCGCACAGCATTTCACCCTCAGACGGATGGACAGTCCGAGTGCACCATTCAGATACTGGAGGATATGTTTCGTGCTTGTGTGATAGATTTTGGGGGTGCTTGGGACCAGTCTTTGCCACTTACGGAGTTTGTTTACAACAATAGTTATCAGTCCAGCATTCAGATGACACCGTATGAGGCTCTGTATGGTAGGCGGTATCGGTCCCCAGTGGGTTAGTTCGAGCCGAGTGAGGCTAGATTATTAGGTATAGACTTGGTTCAGGATGCCTAGAATAAGGTGAAGGTGATTCAGGATCGACTTCGCGCAGCCCAGTCCAAACAGAAGAGCTATGCGGATCGGAAGGTTCGTTATGTTGCATTCACGGTTAGAGAGCGGGTCTTACTCTAGGTTTCGCCTATGAAGGGCGTTATGAGGTTCGGAAAGAAAGGCAAGTTGAGCCCAAGGTTCATTGGTCCCTTTGAGGTGTTGCAGCAAGTTGGGGAAGTTACTTACAAGCTTGCCTTACCTCTCAGCCTAGCAGGTGTTCATCCGGTATTTCATGTTTCGATGCTCCGAAAGTATCACAGTGATCCGTCTCATGTGTTAGATTTTAGCTCAGTCCAATTGGACAAGGATTTATCTTATGTTGAGGAGCCAGTGGCTATTTGAGACAAGCAGGTCAGAAAGCTAAGGTCAAAGAACATTGCTTCTGCGAAGTTTCAGTGGAGGAGACAGCCGGTCGAGGAGGCAACTTGGGAGACCGAGCAGGATATGCGCAGCTGTTATCCTTATCTTTTCACCACTTCAGGTATGTCTCTATACTCGTTCGAGGGTGAACGGTTGTTTTAAAAGGGGGAGGATGTAACGACCCGGCCGGTCATTTTGAGAGTAATAACTATGATTCCCTATTTACTGTTTTCACCGTATCTTTTTCTACTTATGTGACTTGTCGGGAGGTTTTGTTTTTGGTTTCAGAGTGTTTTGGGACACTTAGTCCCTAAAATGGAACCTTAAGTCTTAGGATTTTTACCGTAGTTGGAACTATATAAAGACCACTCAGGAATGGAGTGTCGTCGGTTTTGTTAGCTCCGTTAGGTGATTTTTCACTTAGGGGCGTGTCCGGATTGTATTTTGGAGGTCCGTAGCTTATTTAGGCTTGAAATGGCGAAAGTCAAAATTTGGAAGATTTGCATAGGTAGCGAAAATCTTGATATCGGGGTCGGATACCGATTCCAGTAGTTAGAGTAGGTTTGTAGTGGTGAATATGACTTGTGTGCAAAATTTGGGATCAATTGGACGTGGTTTGATTGGTTTCGGCATCGGTTGTGGAAATCTGAAGTTTCAAGTTCATTAAGTTTGAATTGGAGGGTGATTATTGATTTTAGCATTGTTTGATATGATTTGAGGGCTCGACTAAGTTCGTATAGTGATTTAGGACTGGTTGGTATGTTTGGTTGAGGTCCCGGAGGCCTCGGGTGTGTTTCGGATGCTCAACGGGCCATTCTGGACTTAAGGAAGATAGCAGATTTCCTGGTATTTTGTTGCGGACTTTTTCTTCATCGCGTTCGCGAGGGAGGTCTCGCGATCGCGTAAGGCAATCTGAGAGTCCAGCCAAAAATGTTCTTCGCGTTCACAAATTTGAGGACGCGATCACATAAGCTTGATGAGCGAGAGGATGGAATTGTTCTTCACGTTCGTGGACAAGGGCATGCGAACGCGTATTGAAGTGAGGTGGTGCTTCGCGAATGCAGAGACAAGGTCGCGTTCGCGTAGGGTTAACTGGACCATGCGCTTTGTTCATCGCGAACGCTTGAGAACGTTCGCGATTGTGTGAGTCTGAGAGACAGACCATCGCGTTCGCGTAGAGTTAATTTCTAGGACAGCAAAGTTGTTCTTCGCGATCGCGAGGCTATTTCCGCGATCGCGATTAAGGAATCACTAGGCAGACTTATATCGTTTCCAAAAAGGGGGTTTTGGCATTTTTATCAAAAACTTGAGTCGTGGGCTCGGATTTGGACGAGATTTTGAGGGATTTTCAGAGATATCGATTGGGTAACGATTCTTAACTCCTTTATGGCTATATTCCACTAATCTATGGTTGATTTCATCATTTAATTTCGGATTTTTGGGTTGAAAAGTTGGGAAAATGGGGGAAAAGTTCTTCAACCGAGTTTTTGGGTTTTGATTGGGATTTAGGCATCGGATTTGAGTAATTGTGGTACGAGTGAACTCGTGAGTGAATGGGTATTCATATTTTGTGATTTTTACCCGATTCCGAGATGTGGGCCCGGGTCGACTTTTTAGGACGGATTTCAGAATTTTTATTAAAATCTTGATTTCATTAGTTAGATTAATCTATTATAGTTGTATTTATGATATATAATTGTTTTTGGCTAGATTTGGGCCATTCGGAGTCAGATATTCGTGGAAAGGCATTTTTACCGATTGATTGAGTTTGGTTCGAGGTAAGTGGCTAGCCTAACCTTGTGTGGGGGAACTCCTCGTAGGATTTGTACTATTTTTGATATATGAGCGTCATGTACGTGAGGTGACGAGTACGTACATGGGTTAATTGTGTAAAAACCCGATTTTTCTACTAAGTAATAACTTGATTTCCTTCTTATTTGAGTTCCATCGGCATGTGTGGTATCCGGCTAGACTAGAATAGCATGTCTACTTGCCTTAACTGTTACTTGAACTACGTGCAGTATATTTAGTGAATTTACCTGTCTTTCCTTAACTGGTACTTAGGTTGAACTGTAGAATTTCGTGCCGTAACTATTGAATTCTATTGTTTGGCTGCATATTTACTTTGGGACTGCGGAACGGTATTCCAGGAGATTCCCATGTACTGCATATTTACTTTGGGACTACGGAACGGTATTCCGGGAGATCCCCATGTACTGCATATTTACTTTAGGACTACGGAACGGTATTCCGGGAGATCCCTTTGTACTGCATATTTACTTTGGGACTACAAAATGATATTCTGGGAGATCCCCCTATACTGCATATTTACTTTGGGACTACGGAACGGTATTCCGGGAGATCTCCATATACTGCATATTTACTTTGGGACTATAGAACGGTATTCTGGGAGATCCCGTTGTACTGCATATTTACGTTTGGGACTACAAGAATGTATCTCGGGAAATCCCCTATTATTATCTCTGTGTACTGAGTTGTTTTCTTCTATGATTTCATTCTTGTTAAATTTTAGTCTTTATTTTACTGCGGTATTTCATTTTATCTTGTGTTATTATATATATACCAGTAGGGCTCTGACCTGACCTCGTCACTACTCGGCCGAGGTTAGGCTTGGTACTTATTGGGTACCAATTGTGGTATACTCATGCTACTCTTCTGCACATGTTTTCATGTGCAAATCTAGGTACTCCTAATCAGTCACACTATCAGTGAGCTGGGACAGCTTCGGAGACTTCAAGGTATATTTGTCGCGTCCGCAGACCTCAGAGTCCCCTTATACTCTTCCCCATGTCCATTATTTTCTGTATTTTCTTTTGATAGACTCTGATGTATAGAGACACTAGATTTTGCTTCTGTAGTTTATGATTCACGATGTTCCAGATTTTGGGAATGATGTGTAGTATATTGAGGAGTTGGTTATTTTACATGTCAAGTGACATGGTACTCAGTTATAGTGTTATTGCTACAGTTAGTTGTTAAATTTACGTTTTCATTTCATTGTTCCGCAAATGTTAGGCTTACTAGGTGTCGTCACGATGTCATACAGAGGGAAACTTGGGTCGTGACAAACATGTACTAATATAATCTCAAATTCGTGTCGCATGATTTCCGAATGCCATAAAATGATCCTGAAAGTCATGGCGAAGCAATAAGTTATTAGTCACTAGGCCATTTCTATGGGCCTACTGTAACGACTCGACCTGTCGTTTTGAGAATTAACGTTCCGTTCAGCGACTTAAGGTCCCAAACAACTTTGTAATATATATTATGACTTGTGTGTGCGTTCGAATTTGGCTTTGGAAGGTTCGGAATTAAATTGGAAGAACAATCCTTATTTAAAAATCTTAAAAAGAAAAGTGTTGACCGGGAGTTGACCTTGATGTATCGGGCTTGGACTTCAATTCCGGAAATTTGAATAGCTTCGTTATGTCATTTACGACTTGTGTGCAAAACTTGAGGTCATTCCGGATCGATTTGTTATGTTTCAGCACAAGACCTAACTTAGGACAAGAGTATCTATATAAGGAGTTATGTGATGAACAACCTATAAAATGAAAGATTTACGAGTCTAGTTTCTAACGCTTCAAATCATTCGTCAATCAGACAAATTTACAAGAAGTTATGACCAAATTACCAAAGGCTGGCAGAGGAGACTGCAGATGCGAAGCATCCGGGGCCACATCCGAAAGAAGGACTGGCAGTGAAGTGCTGCCATCGCATCTGTGGCAGCATCCAAAACCCAAAAATCTGGACCTATAGATAGAATTTCGGGGATCATTTCCCCCATTTCATTTGGACGGATTTTGGAGGTCTTCTCCACTCTCTCAAGACCACCAACTCCTCTCTTCTTCAAGGTAAGCAATCCACATTATCTTGGTATGAAATTCCATCATTTCTACACTAGTATTGATGAAATCTACACGTAAAATACTTAGATCTTCAAGAAATTTCTTCAAGAACTCAACGGAAGGTTTATGCAAGATTTCTTCCATAAAGGTAATCCTTCACTCTTAGATTTACATGTATGGATTTATTATGAGTATGTGAGCAAGAAATAAGTATTAACACTTATTGGATGGTGCTTGGAAGCCAAAAATACTTAAACTAGATTATTGGGTATTGTAGAGATTTTGTAATGAATTAATTAGCAACAATTGGGTAGATGTGAGTTCATTGATGATTTTAATGGTGCTAAAGTAGGTAATTTGTAGACAAAGGATGGTTTAGTATCTCTTGTTGGTGGGAAGGAGAGATTGTTGGATGAAGAAACACCATTACTAGAGGTAGTAAAATGCTATGTACTCTAGGTGTTTGATAAAATGCCTAAATGACCAAAAATCTGAAAAATTATTTACTAATATTGGTGCAATTATGTTGCATTGTTGTAGATTGAAATTTTTTTTGTGTGGTGGACCATCGTAGTATTATTAATGGGCGAATTTCAGATTTGAGCCGTCAGGAGGTGGCTTCACTCGCTAAGAACATTTAAAGCACTGACTTAGTTTCGTCGAGGTAAGTATCTTGTCTAACCTTGAGTGAGAGAATTACCCCTTAGACATTGAGTCCTATATGAAAATTGTGTAATTGAAAACCATGTACGTGAGGTGACAAGTACGTACTTGATTTATATGTGCAAATTATATCGGTTTAAATTCGCAAACGCCCTTAAGTACTAAGTTAGAAAATTGTTGGAACTTAGTAAATTCTTGATTTGTCATGCCTCATTCCTTGTTTGTTGAGGTTGTATTTTATATGATAATTTGGTGTGATTTCCACTTGGATTTTTATGTAAATTCCATGTGTTTGTTGATTTGATATTTCTTGGAAATAATCACATTATGGATTTTTCATTTATAAATAATTAATTAAATAAGTTTAAATTGAGGCGTTTATATATTTATCTAAAATTTGGATTAAAGAAGGCGTTGTACTAGGATGAGTTATTTTCTCATCCTTGTGGTTGTTTTTGAGATTTTATATACATTGTGTTGAGTCGTGTACTATCTGTTGTAAAATTAATTGACTTTATTGTACCTTTGGAATGGTTGTGGCCTACGGGCAATTTGTAAATACGAGTTGATGATGATGTGTTGTTGTGATAATATTCTATGTGATTTGGGTTACTGTTATGCGGCATATAAGGGTGTCATCCCATTGATGACATTATGCGGGCATAAGGGTGGCATTTTACTATTGTTATGTATGTTGGGATATTGTCTGGGCGGAATGATAATGGAGGCTATTAAACGGAGCGATAAGGGAGGTTATTATAGGAGCGATAAGGGTAGCTATATGAGCGATAAATGTGGCTATTGATATTGTCAGGACGGAGGGATAAGGGGGGCTATTATAGGAGAGATAAAGGTGGTTATATGAGAGATAAGGGTGGCTATTGTCAGGGATGATATGTGTTGATGTGAGGTTACTGTGTTGGTAATGTTTATGTGATGATGTGGGTTATTGCATTGGTAATTTTCATGTGATTTTTCTTGTGTTTATTTTTATATCTTGTACAACTTGTCTCGTTGTTTCGGTAAACTTGATAATAGTCTGATCTATGTTAAAATTGTGAGCTTGTGGCTATTGCCGGTCGGATTATGTTATTGGCACGTGAACTGTCCGTGCAGATGTAATATGAAATGTGGGCACGAGGTGCCAGGAAAATATAATGGTTATATTATTGGCACGTGAATTGTCCGTGCAGATGTAATATGAAATGCGGGCACGAGGTGCCGGAGAAAATATGATAATTTTTATTATCGGCACGTGAGTTGTCCGTGCAGTTTTGATAGAAATATGGGCACGAGGTGTTATGGAAACATGAAAGTGGGATGAGACACGTGTTACAAAAATATGAAAGTGGGCTGAGACCCGTGTTTTATGATTATGAAATGAGGTGTCACAGAGTGACTGTTATTTGAAAGAATTTATATTCGAAAGATATTTATTTGAAAGAAGTATATTCGGAAGGTATTTATTCGAAAGAATTATATGTGAAAGATTTATATTTGAAGGACTTGATTAATTGGTTGTACTTGTGTTCCTTATTCATTTGAGCAATAATTATGGTGTTCTTGTTACCTTGCTGTTTATATCACTGCTAGTTGTTTTTCAGTACTATTGTATACTGCTATATTGCACAAGTTATTTGACTAGTGAATGTCTTGAGTGTACCTCGTCACTACTCCACCGAGGTTAGTTTTGATACTTATTAGGTACCGATTGTGGTGTACTCATACTACACTTCTGCGTATTTTTTGCAGAGCCAAGTATTAGAGATATTGGACTCGGGAAGAGTTAGTGTGTTGATCGCAAGGATTCAAGGTAGAGCTGCTTGGTCGTCGCAGTCCCTTGAAGTCTTTCTGTTTTGTTGTACTGTCAACTCTTATTCGAACAATATCGTATATTAGATCCTTGAGATCATTACATGTATTTAGTTAGAGTTCGTGACTCAGTATTATCAGTCTTGGAAGGATGCTATATTTGTTTTCGCTTTTGGTTTCGATACTTCTATTAAATTATTTGTTTAAAAAAATTACTTCGAAATGTAATTGTAATCGGCTTACCTAATCTTAGAGACTAAGTGTCATCACGACCCATATGGTGAGATTGTGGGTCGTGACACCTACAAAATTTCAGGCCAAATAGAATTCGTCAAAAAAATCTACAAAATTACCGTATACTAATACACACGAAAAATGGATATAATCATAAATCTGTGTTGCAAGACCCCGAAATACAATAAAATAACTTCGAAAGTCATTGCAAAGCAATAGGTATTTGTCACTAGGTTGTTTCCTATGGACCTACAAAATTTCAGGTCAATCGAAATCCGTCAATTTATTTTTTTTTAAACAAAATTAGCATGTGCTAACTGCTAACACACAAGAAAAAATTGGTATAATTATAAATTCATGTTGCATGACCCAAATATGCCATAAAATAAATACGAAAGTCATGACGAAATAATCAGTATTTGTTACTAGGTTATTTCGTATGGACCTGTAAAATTTTAGGTCAATCGAAATTCATTTTTATTTTTTTATGTTGGTCTAATAAATATTGACCCAATTAAAAGAGGACCGATCTGATCCCACAAAAAATCCATACGCATATATCAATCAATCAAACAACTAAAAAGGTCAATGAATTGGGAAGAATTTATCACAAGATATTACTTATCTCTTTGTCCCAATCGAGTTTTTCTAACCACGACTTTTTCATATGCTTCGTAAATATGTTAGCCCTTTTTTAATATTTCAGTAGCACCTTGCACAATTTCAAAATTATGTATAGCTCTTCTGATAATATCTTGTTCAATAACATTGTTTAAAATATGTACAATACCATATAAAAAACTAGCACATGTAAAAGTACCATGGAGATTTGTAAGTCCACCTTATACAAGTACAATAATGGATAATTTAAAATATTTAAAAAAAAATATATATATATATA
>AWOL01S0004459.1:269276-292971 GCA_000715115.1 Nicotiana otophora
TATATATATATATATATATAAATTATAATCAAAGAAAAATATATTTGGCTCTCGAAATTCAAACATCGCCACATAAATTTGGACAAAGAAAATACTAGTTATCAGTGCATCGAAAGATCTTGTGATAAATTCTTTCCAGTTGCATAAGTATATGGGTTTTACGTCGGGTCAATACCCTCTTAATCGGATCAATATTTATTAGTAAAAAAAAAAGATGGAGTAAGAAATTATTGCATCGGAAAGTTAAATTTGTCGACAGTTGTGACTTTTTATGTTAGGTGGTGAAAATTTTGTGATATTTCTGTTAGAAAATATAGTTATATGACTTTAGTTAAAAAGAAATAGTTCATGTGCGTGCAACTTGACTCGGACACCACTAAAATATATATATATATAACATATATCTCTTAGCACAGCATGAAATACCACCGGAGTTAAATGCCTAATCATATTGTAGTCTTGTAATATTTCGTGACCCTTCAAATAATAATGCAAATTCTAAACCATTCCGAGTTTTGTGGCTAAAAATTATTACTACTATTTTTGCAACCACAAAAAGTAAAAGGAAGAACGAGTCAATTGCTACCTTCACTTCATTATTAGACCAATATTATGAGAAATAATCGCTCCACCATATTTTTCTTAACGTTTTCCCACTATAAAAAGGGCATTTCATTCTACTCAAACAGGACACACAAAAAAGAGAAGGAGCAATAAATAAAAGAAGAAGAAAAAGAGAGACAATAAATAAAACACACAAAAAAGATAATTAAAATGGCAAAGGCTATTGTGCTCCTCTCTGCTCTCTGCATTGTAGCCCTTGCCAACTTCGCCCATTGCCGCCCTCAAGTCTTTGATGTTGAAGGCAAGGTCTACTGTGACACTTGCCGTGTCCAATTCGAGACAAAACTCAGCGAGAACGTTGAAGGTACGAAATATTGCTCGGGTTTTCCAAAATTGTTATCCTTCAAAAGTAATATATTCTAGGAAGATCCAATATGGATGCAACGATATTTTTTTTTTGAAAATTCGAGCAATATAGCACTAGCTAGGGTGCAGACGCATTTTAGTTGTTGCTTTCAGCTTAAACTATATATAATTAAATATTTATGTATTTATATATTTAAATGAATTAATCTATTTCATAAGAGAAAAATATTATGTTAGGAAATTAAGTTTTGAAGATTCTTCTACCAAACATACTAAAAAGTTTTTTTCTTATCACAATAGAGACGGCTGTAAAGATACTGACCTTATGTTATTGCGACAGGTGCCACCGTGCGCTTGCAATGCAGGAACATCAGCACAGAAACCGAGACATTTTCAGTCGAAGGCGTGACAGACAAAGATGGCAAGTATAAATTGACAGTGGAAGGTGACCACCAGGACGATATATGCGAGGTGACGGTCGTAAAAAGCCCAAGGGAAGATTGCAAAGAATCTGTCACTGGTTATGAAAAGGCCAGAATTGAGTGCAGTGACAATGTTGGAATTCACAATGCTGTTAGATATGCCAATCCACTTTTCTTCATGAAAACTGAGGCTGTTTCTGGTTGCAAGGAAGTTCTTGATGAGTTGGGTTTATTCCCACTTGAATTCTAAAATTGTTAAATTTAAGTTTTAAAAAAAGTGAAAAAAATAATAGCTTTTGCCCATTTTGTTTGATGGTTAATGTAATAAATAAAGAATGAGGAAAGATGGATTTTCTCATGTATATGTACTCTCTCATATGGAATGAAAAGTTCCATATGAATCGTTGAATGAGAAGATCTTGATTATATTTTAAGAAACTTGGGTTTCCGATTGTGTTTCTATTCTATAATGTTGTGATTTTCGCATGTTTGTTTGGAGTTGAGAGTGTATCGAACACCGTTTCTTTACCTGTATAGTCACTACTCTCCTCAGTCCCACTTGTATTAAATTACATTAGATTTCTTTTTCAAAATATTAAGTAATTATGAATTAATGTTTTATCCCGACCCAAATTATGAAATAAAAGAAAAATATATGATATAATAAAGCAATGTCAATTGGCAATTTGTGTTTTATTATATATTTTTTTCATTGTAGAATTTGGATTAAGATGTATTTTTTCTTAATATGAGCTATTGTAGACTACTGCTAATGAAAGACAAATTAAATATTTCGCTTGCAAAACGACGATTGTCGGCTTAATAAAATGCGTATTTATTTTTATTCACTTTTAGCTACAAGACAAGATAATATTTCATCGGCTATTTTGGGATGAAATTCTTTTAATTATATTTCATTACTTTAATATTAGTAAAAGAATATTGTTTGAAACTTTTGTGCTCCACCACCACATTCTCAGGTTCCCTAATAGTTTATGACATTGTGTCTCATCCGGTATTGTTGTAAAATTTTACTTCTGCAAGTTCAAAATAATTTTCGGTTCTTTCTCTTATTCTTTTCCTATTATAAAGGTGTGCATAAGGTATCCCGTATTTATGCAAGTTTCAAGGAAGAATCGCACCTTAAATGGTGTGAGTGTACAACTTACATTGATGTACAAACCGAACCGAAAAACTGCACCGAACCAAAAAGTCAAATCAAACCGATTAAAAAATCCGATGAGATTTGGTTTGGTATTAAGTAAAAAAAACTCGAACCAAACTGACATATAAATATATAATTTCCTAATCCGAGGGTCTATTGGAAACAACCTCTCTATCCTCCAACGGGTAAGGTCTGCGTATATACTACCCTCTCCAAACCACGGTGTGGGATAATATTGGATATGTTGTTGTTGTTTTAAGATTTTATATAGAATTTTTTTATGACAAGGTGGGTTGCTCTGATGGTAAGCACCCTCCACTTCCAACCAAGAGGTTGTGAGTTCGAGTCACCCCAAGAGCAAGGTGGGGAGTTCTTGGAGGGAAGGATGCCGAGGGTCATTTGGAAACAGCCTCTCTACCCCAGGGTAGGGGTAAGGTCTGCGTACACACTACCCTCCCCAGACCCCACTAGTGGGATTATACTGGGTTGTTGTTGTTGTTGTTGTATATAGAATTTTCTTTAAATAATGTCTAGAAATATTTGAGATTCTCTTATGGGATGTAATATTTAATAGAATATGAAGTGCCCCATTTTTATTAACTTTAAATATTGTGTTATATGATCACTTTCTTATCAAGTATTATTGAAATGCGTCAATCTCGTTGTTCTTTCATATTCATATTTCAAGATCTAATAATCATATATCTTTTTCGAATTTGAGGTGGTATTCGATAATTGAAAATTAAATAGTACATATCATTATTTAGGTATCATATTGATTTTTATATTTAATTATTAAATTTGGTTAACCTTGAAAGTGTACTCAACGAAAAGTTATTGTCAGACAACTAAAAAAATAACTATCATGTGATATTAAGAAAATTATCCCATAAGAATATTTTAATAGATCATATATTTATCATTTTTTTTAATTTTTATTTAATATATATTGACTTATAAAAAATTTAACAAAGTAAGATTGACATATTATTCATGTAACAAAAAAATCCGAAAAATCCGAAAAACCCGAACTAATCCAAACCGATATAGTTGGTTGCTTTGGTTTGATTTTAATAAACACTGAACCAATCCGGTCCATGTATACTCCTAGATGCAGGCATTAGTGACCGCTTTCACAACTCGAACTCATAACCTATAGGTCACACAAAAACAATTTTATTGTTGCTCCAAAGCTCCTTTCATTCTTTTCCTATATGCATTTGCGAAAAGATGGGTATATTTTTTTATAGGAAACTTATTCATAAACCGACAGAAGGCACTATGCTGTGTTTAACATTATTATGTCCAATGGCGGATCTAAGCTAGATTACGAGATAGTTTGAATTGACTTTTAAGTTAGTCAAATCAGTTTTTAAGCTTTTTTTTTAGCTTATTTAAGTGTTTGGTAAAATTTAACAAAGGCTTAAAAGCGCTTGACTATTAAGCCAAAAGGCTCAAAATAAGTCGAAAGGACAATCCTTAACTTATTACTTTTTAGCTTAAAAGCTATTGTTTACCCTTTTATCCCTAATATTTTTTCATTATTCCAAAATGTCCTTCACAATAAAAGTCCTAATTACATGTAGCAACTACACATGAATTTAGTGGAACTATCCACTTATCCACGAAATGAATGTCCAGGAAATTGGTAAAAATTCTCTATGTAATCTAATGAAGGCAAGTGGACAATTTTAATTAACATTATTCTGTCAATTTGAGTTTTCCTCAATTATTAAAAAACTCAGGACCAAATTTCAACTATTT
Organism: Nicotiana otophora; assembly: GCA_000715115.1. Lineage (NCBI taxonomy): Eukaryota > Viridiplantae > Streptophyta > Magnoliopsida > Solanales > Solanaceae > Nicotiana > Nicotiana otophora. The sequence goes on from AWOL01S0004459.1 coordinate 273,558, forward strand.
CTACTATTCTCGGACTACGTTATTTATGTGTTTATCTTTTATTTAAATTTTATGAATTTTAAACTTATTTGAAAGTTGAATCGTTTGATCACCAATACTAATGTTGCCACGTTAGTTGGACATCCGTTCTTAACTTCTAAGTAAATTAGCATGTGCTAAAAGCCCAAAATCTAACTTGATAAAGTAATTTAAACGAAAATAATTTTAAAATTTGTCTAATTAATTTTATTCAACGTGACTTGAAACATAAATTATTTGAGATTATAATTATTTTAGAATAAAAGATTTTATAGTAATTAACTCATTTTTAGTGTTAACACCCTTAAGCATATTTTAGTCCTTATAACAGAAAATGTGTCTATAAGTACCTTTTTACCAAATACATCATCAACTTATTTTCAGTTTCAGCACTTTTATCCAAATACGTAACTGTTTATTTCTAAAATAAGCCCCAGCACTTAAAAAGTGCTTTAAACTACTTAAATTCAGTCAATCCAAACGGGCTCTATATAATGGATTTGACATGACTTGGGCCCGTCTGACAATTAAAGAAGATTCTTTTTTCGGTTTTGTTTTTTTACTTTTTTCCAGAATCAGTGCTTGGCCATGAAAATTTCAAAGTTCATTTGAAGTTGAATTTCAGAATTTTTTTCGAATATGAAAAACTCCAAAAAATTATTTTTCAAAATTTTCACTTTAAAACACTCACAAAAATTCAAAAATAGCTCCAAATTGTATTCATGTCCAAATACAACTCTAATTTTTAAATGTCATTTTCAACTTGAAAAAAAAAAATCAACTTTTTTTCGAGATTTCACAATTCTTATGTCCAAACGCCCACTTATTATCTCTAACTTGGACCGTATAACATGTGGCGTAAAGAAATTGGTACACGTATTAAAAAAAAACATACAATTCACTGCTCTAAAGTCTACATTTATCACTACCGACATCGATCGGTGCCCAATCCAAGGTTGATGGTCACCTTTGAATCGGTTTAACTATATCTTCAAGTTGAAGATCGTGAGTATCTATGCAAGTTTTTCTTTTGATTTTTCACTAGATGTATAACATCTGTTTTGGAGATCGACTAATCTGATTTTGTATCGAGAAATCTTATTTAAGGGTAAATTAAGATATTCTTCGTTAAAGATGATTTCATTTCCAAAGCTTGAACTATAAACTTCTGATTAAAAATAGAGAGTAATATACATACGCGATAAATGACTTTACACCAACCGATGAAAAATATCATGAACATATCTCCATAGTTTGGCATTGTTAAAATAATAATTCAAAAATTGGAGCATTTGCTCTCCGGGCGTGTAGGACAGAGAAATGTTGGGATCTAAGAATGTTCATATCCAAGATTTTCTGTCGAACGTAGTAGAATACTTTATGCATACGGCATTTTTCTCTAATAATAAGTGCAAACGTGTCCGCAATGCTGGCTGAGTTGGTTGAGTGGGTGATTTTTACATAAAAGACCCGAGATCAATCCCTCTTACCATTAGTCTCCTCAGTCAGAGCTCATAACACCGAGTTTGTCTATGACAGTTTACATATTCTGTCTTGTTTGCGAGCTACTGTACAGTGAGCAAGTTACTCGGTACGCACCCGAACGACAACTACATAAATATGAGATGAGATGAATTAATGGAACTAAATCCACTCATATATATATATACACGACATAATGTCACAAAATGGAGTAACATCTGACTTTGTGCTAACAAATTGTCCTTATTAGCTTGTAGTCAACCAATGAAAGTGGTCAAAATATACTTAAATAGACATCACGAACTTGCAAGTTGCAACGTTGACAAAATATACTTAGAGGTAAATTATGGGGGAGTCGAAAGCTATTTTTATGTTTTTTGAAACTACATTCTTCCTTCTATTTATCTTTAATTGAATTATGAAACTTTCTTCTCGCATAACTAACGAGTCTGATCAAGAGAGTCCGTTATTTAGAATTGTTAAGAAATAAAGTGCTTCCAATCAAAAATTATATCTGGTGCTCAAATTCGAGATCTCTAGTGATTTACCAAATTTCGACTATAAGAAAAGAGTCAGAAAACAAGATAAACATAGCGCAATCAAAAAATAAGGTATTTTTTTTATCTTAAATTTATTATTCACCACTAATTGATTTGTCATCAAATTGTATTTGAAGACTTATAACACATAATTTAATTAATGCAAAAAATATAAAACGCACAACATATACCTCCTTTTCACTTTACATAACATTTTTTCCTTGTTTTGTCCTGTCAAATAAATGTTAGTAACACCTTTCTATGTTTGAAAAATTCTAAAGCTTAATTTTCTCATTTGATTTTTAATGGTCTTATAGAAATGACATGATATTTTAAAAATTATAAGATAAATCAACAAAGTTAATCTTGTTAATGTAAGCATTTTTTTTTACTGAAATATACTTATTTTTTAGTTTTTACAATCAACTATTAATTTGTTTAATTTAATAAAATAATTTCAGTGGGAAAACCCTTTTTGTTTTTGGGACAGAATCTTTACTTTTTCGCAACAATAATACAAAGGCACGATAAAAAGGCCAAAAAGAAGAATTTCAATGGAACCCTATTAAGCACAGGTTTTTAGTGAGAGAAAGAGTGTGAAACTCTCTTACCATTTCTACTTTCTCTCTCTAGAAAAAACGAGCCACTTAGCGTAAACTTTCTGTGACCAAAAAAAAAAAACTTCGATTCAATTCAATGGCCAACAGCAATCTTCCTCGAAGAATTATTAAGGTTAATTTCCTGTTTTAGCTTTTGATCTTTTATGTTCTTTGTTTGATTACTCCTTTAGTTAGGGTTTTTGATCTATTTTTTGCTGTTCAGAGTTCGATTCAGTTTAAATTTTGCTGAATTTTGGTTTTATGTGATTTTACAGGAAACTCAACGTCTTCTCAGCGAGCCCGGTAACTCGCCCCTTAAATTTCAATTTATGTGATGTTGTTTGATTGGATGCAGAGTTTAAGAAAGAAAAAAACTTTTAAAACTTATGATCTAAATAAAATAAGTGATAGATATACGTGTGACTAATAATTATTATTGAGTAAAATTGAAAGTTTAAAGTTAAATTATTTTTTAAATATGTAAATGTGTCATCTTTTTGAGACAAACTATAAAGAAAAGACTGTCACATAAAATGAGACAAAGGGGATATAAGTTTATCTCTGCGGAAGCTACTTATTAGCTTTTACTCCTTCCGTCTCAATTTATATGACGGTATTTGACTCGGCACAGAGTTTAAGAAAGAAAGTACTCCCTCCGTTTCAATTTAGATAATGTAGTTTGACTTGTCACAAATTTAAGAAAAAGAAAAAGACTTTTGTAACATGTGGTTCATGCTTAAGGGGCAAAGCTTTGTGAGGCCATGATATTTGTATGGCTATAAAAGCTTCTCATTAAGAGTAAAACGGTTAAAATAAAAAGTTTTAAGTTAAATTATTTTCATTTATAAAAATGTGTCATTCTTTTAGGAACGGACTAATAAGGAAAATGTGTCATTTAAATTGAAACGGATGGAGTAATACTTTTGAAACTTGTGGTCTAAAATAAATTATAGATATTTATGTGGCTGGAAATCAATTCATTAAGAGTGAAGTAGTAATTCTAAAGATAAATTGTTTGTCAATAAGGAAAGGCGACTTTATTTTTTGGACCGACTATAAGGAAAGAGTGTCACGTAAATTGAGATGGAGGGCGTATTTCGTTCCTGAAAAAGAATTTACTGAGTACTGGAATCCCACCCAAATAGAGCGAAATGGATATAGAGTATTCTAATAGCTGAACTCAACAAGTTTGGGATTTAGGCATAGTTTTTCTTGTTGTTTAATAGTTCTTGCCGATCAATTGTTGACTTCGTCTCCCATTAAGCTGTGCTTAGAAAATACTAAAATGAAGATATCAATTTGAAGCATTGAAGTCATATCTTTAACAGTTTAACTACACAAACCTTTTCTCTGCTCTGCTTCCATCCGAGATGCAATTTTCAGTTTTTGCCCTGAATTTTTTAATACACTTTGAAGCATTAAAGTTATCTTTTTAACTACATGAACCTTTTTTACTTCTTTCTTTAGTCCAAAATGCAATTTTGTGCTTTTCTTTTCTCGAATTTCCGCATATAGTTGGTGTGATTTCGTTTATTAATTTTGGTACAAGCAAGTGTTATTTCCTTTTGAAGTTTGTTGCAAGTTTGCGTATTACCTGTATTGCTAAGAAATTTAAAAAGTTTTAGTGTGGTTTAAATTTAACTGCAGCGCCGGGAATAAGTGCGTCTCCTTCGGAAGAAAATATGCGATACTTCAATGTCATGATTCTTGGTCCAACACAATCTCCTTATGAAGGTAATTTACTCAATCAATTATGACAATTATGCTAAGTACAAACGGAGCTAGAGTTTTAGTCACGGGTTCAACAGAACCCAGTAGCGGACAAGACTTTGTATTTGAAGAAATCCACGTAATATGTATAAATAATTTGTTCATAACCCAATAAACTGCCCTTTACAACAACAACAACAACATACCCAGTATTATCCCACACCGTGGGGTCTGGGGATGGTAGTGTGTACACAAACTTTACCCCTATCTTGTGAGGATAGAGAGGTTGTTTCCAGTAAGCTGCCCTTTCTAGAATCTAAAACCCGTAAACTCAAAATTATGGATCCGGAAATGAAAGTCCATGTTGCTATTGTGCCTCACATTGTATAAAAATGATTAGTTATTATACATATTGCAGTTCTTTTTGTGGATGTTTTTGATTTATTATTAGAAATGATTCACATAAAACATGAAATCACCTGGTGTTTAACTAATTAATCCTGCAGATGTTGAAGTTAAATTTACGAGTTGACTGCAATAACAGTGGGATGTGGGGCTGCATTTGTCAATTTAATATATTTAAGTTGCTAAAGACGTCCCAACCCCCATTATTCCACTGTCATTCTGCCCATGTTAGCTGTGTATGTCTAGACATATTTCTGACTACTGCGTAATGGAAAGCTAGCTGTCTTTGTACAATTCTTTGAATATGGTTCTAGTAAAACGGCATTCAGATGCAAGACTTCCATGCCTTCTAATTTTGCTTTGATATACATGTATGTTACATTCTTTTATTTTAGTTTAACTGGTTTATCCTTATTGTTGGACCATAGGTGATATGTTCTTGTTATACCAGTGTTGTGAAGAGCGTGAAGCGAGGAAAAGTGACAAGCCCCTTTTCTCTTAAAGCGAGAAGCGAAGCGCTCGCTTTTTTGAAGTGAAGCGGAATTTTAAAAAAAATATTAAAATAAATACTGCATAGACAACACATGTAACTGTAAGCAAATGTTCAATACTTCAATGTAAAAACTAAAGAGTAGCATCAATTAAAGCACAACATGAGCATCCTATTCTTCTACAAGATTGTCAAATTCTTATATTTCACTATCATTATTATGTTGCTCGTCATCTTCTTCAACTTCTTCTTCATCAGCATTTCAAACGAAAAAACAGTGCAAGAAAATGAAGAAGAAGAGGAGAAGAATGAGAAAGAAGAACTGAAGGGAAAAAAAAAATTTGCCAGCATTTCGCTGCTATTTGGACGCTGAAACAGTGAAAGAAAAAGAAGAATAAGAAGGAGGAGGAAGAAGAAATCACATATCTGGACCAAACTTGATGATCTTGAAGTTGAAAAGTGTAAAAAACTTGAACCCTAGGTCGTCGCCTCTTTCTGTTGCTGCTGGTCGATGATGTTTTAAAAAAAGAACAGTTTTTTTTAATTAAATAGGTTGGCAGCCCTGTAACACAGAGAAGCACTCGCTTCTTCCGCATCACTTTGCATCTGTCGCTTCTTGCTTTTTAATTGGAAGCGAGCGCTTTTTTAAACCTGCTACGCTTCAGCTAACAGAAGCGTTCGATGGCTCGCCTCGCTTCGCTTTAAGCGAGGAAGCGCTCGCTTTTCATAACACTGCGTTATACTTTGAATAATATTTTCTTCTGACCGTGTGCATTTTTATTTTTTTGCTGAAATCTTCTTTGCTTGATTTTGCTGCTTGCTGCATTTGTGTAGGAGGTGTTTTCAAACTGGAACTCTTTTTGCCTGAAGAGTACCCAATGGCTGCTCCGAAGGTATTTGAACACATTAATGAATGTTTGGCAAGTTTCAGCGGATTATCGGAGTCTGAGATAGGCTTCTCTAATTGCATATTCAGTAATTATGTTGCTTGCGTTTGTATGGAGTTTTTTCTTGGATATTGTGCTACAAAGTTCAGAAAGATCATGAAGTACTTGATTTGACTGATTGGTCAGGAAGCATTAACTGCAACCTCCTTAATGTCTGTGTTAACATTTTAAAATTGCCTGATGCGCCTTTCTACATTTGAATCTGAACTTTCAAACTTGTTGCTTTTATAGTTTCACCATCTTAATAATTTTCATCATTGTGTACTACTAAATGTTCAATTTAAGTATGTGTGCAGGTTTAGATTTTGTAACTCGATCATATTATTTGCTAATAAACTTTCAATATCAATGTGTATCGCATGGATTACATAGCTCATGACAATAAATATATTAACATGATTGTATCCGTTGGGACTATGTCACACTAATTTAGTACTATAAGTTAAGGCTTCTCTTCTAGTACAGATCATTTGCTCTGTAACTGTTGACTGAGATTTTACTGGTCACAATGGTGCTTGGGACAGTTGTAGTGTTTCTCTTACTTGGAACTTTCCTTTTGTCTGTTTCTCATGAGTAATATCCTGTTCGTGATGAAAATGTTAAATCAGGCTGTCTTCCTGGAGCAAAGTTTTATTGTGTCAGTGATTGTTGGTTGTACTTAAAGTTAAAGATGATAGTCTTTCATAAACTTCGCAGATACTTTTTTTGGTTTGGCTCATATTGCCATAAGCATCTCTTGAATTTCCTTTTGGGAACTGAGTTGCAAAAAGGATGCAGTTTTGGTACAGTTGTGAAAGCTGAATAGTAATCAGATATGTCCTAGCGTAGATATTAAAATTGAGATATGTGGGAAGAAACTTGAGAGGAAGAAACTTAAGAATAGTGTGAGGATAAGATGGGTGTAAGTTGGTCATTTAGGTGTTAGATAATATGCATCAATGTAGGGAAGTGATGGGTATGGGGCTTGTTGACACCTGGCTATAGGCTGGTAATCGCACTTATTCTATATTTAAACTGGAGCAGTTGGAAAATCAAGGTAAAGAACTTTATTTCACCTTGCTTCTACCATGGAGGACAAAGATGCCTCAGACCTTGAGATGCTAAGATGTCCTATGTCACTTGCCCTCAAATGCTTGGGTCAGCGCCAAAAAAATGATACTCCCTCTGTTTAGTCATTCCAAAAGAATGGCACACTTCTGTATTTCTTCAATGAGAAGCTTTTAAAATGTTATGACATGTTTAATACCACAAGCTTCTCCCAATGTGTTATGGCATATCAAGACCAAGTTTCAAATGTCTTCCTTCCTTTTATTTTCTGCTGGGTCAAATTATGCCAAACAAAGTGGAATGAAGGTGTTACAGGATTTTATATAGGTACGATATGGAGACCGTAAATCTGCATAAATACCGCATACTTTCCGAAGTGTTTTACATGGTTGAGTTTATGAATGTGAAGCTTCCTCGACCTAGCCTTTCATGGTCTTTGCATGAGGCTTGTCCCTTTCGGGATAATTCATGGGCTTTTACCTCTATGTAACATGTAGTGTTGGACATAATGGCTGTAGAGATAATATGCTTGTGTGCATGCTTGCAGTATGGATTAAAACATGAATTAAGTTTGGCTAGTTTGTTTGCCACTGTTAATTCTGTCATTGATCAAGTTGCATACTGGAACAGGTTCGATTTCTCACCAAAATATATCATCCCAACATTGATAAGGTTTGTTCTGTTACTCGATTATGTTATACATAGATTTAAGCCACAAGCTACCTCGCTCACATGGGCCGTTGTTATGAAGCTTGGTAGGATATGCCTTGATATTCTTAAGGACAAGTGGAGTCCTGCTCTTCAGATTCGTACCGTTCTTTTGAGGTATTAAGTACTGAGTATTCTTGGATATTATCTTTTCATGTACTGTTGTACACTCTCTTCCTGAGGATCTAATGAACTTCTTGAACATGAGCACCAAATTTTGGCTTTAAGGCACTAGATTGTTAATAATTTGGTTCTTTTTTCAGCATTCAAGCTCTTCTGAGTGCACCAAATCCAGATGATCCACTCTCTGAGAATATTGCGAAGCACTGGAAGTCGAATGAGGCTGAAGCTGTTGAAACGGGTAATTTGCCTTCCCGATCTTTCTATTATGTAGCAGTAAAAAGTCGAAGTACATTGTCTGTTGATTCAGTTTCTTTTTATTTTTCAATCCTGCAGCTAAAGAATGGACACGTCTGTATGCGAGCGGTGCCTGAAAGTGCACGTTAAATGATGTTGAAAAGAAAAAGAAAAAAGATATGGAATATATTTTATGCACTGCCTAATCAGAATGGGAAATGGGAGAACGGAAAGCTGAATGCTCCAAATTACATCTATAATATTTTTCCTACCCTTGAAATTGTATAATCAAATCTTGCACCTTTTTTTTTTAAGTTGAAGAAAGTCTCTTTACTATGAAGTAAAAGAACTATCATATGTAAGACTAGTTAATTCCTTGTTCCAATCCGGAAACCGAAGGATTGGTGCTGCAACAAACATTTTATTTGCTTGGTTGAAGAGGTTAATCATGTTCTGATTCCCACCTTATACCTTTCTTATGCAATGATTCCATTTTGGGATTGTGTTTCAACTGTTTGTTTAGCCTTTTATCATATATTCACTCCGTTTCAATTTAGATAAGGTATTTTGATCCGGCACAGAATTTAATTAAAAAAAAAGACTTTTGAAACGTGTTATCCTAAAAGTTGGAGTAAAAGCTTTATGGGAAAGTTTTGTGGGGCATGATATTTATGACTATAAGGGTAAAATGATTAAAATAAAATATTTAAAGTTCATCATCTCTCAATATAAAAATGTGTAATTTTTTTTTGAATTGATTAGTTTCCTAAGATTGATACACTAGAGTTGGATTACAACCCTAGATAAAAATCTAGCTACTCATACTACAAGACATAGAAAGATAAAAATAAGAAGAAATTAAAGAAATAAAACTAAAACAAAGAAAGAGTAGAAGATCTTCTCTAAATGTAGCTCAAGCTTGCTCAAAAATAGTTAAAAGTAACTAACTCTCCATATCTAAGTTGAAACGTATAGACTATTTTCTTTTTCTTTGAAAGTGGCCGAATTAAACCTTGTCCTAACTTAAATTGCTCCACTTTACCCTTTCTTACATTTTTTTGTCTAATTATAATGCCTTTGTCGTTACTGAATCATCTTGTAAGTATCCTTACTGTTAATGGAATTTCAGCATAAGATGAGTGTTCTTCACGCATAAAAATAATTCAAGATAAAAGGACACATCTACTCAATTTTTTACTTTAGTTTAAATTTGCGATCAAAGATAAAAACGAGACTTTTTTAATGGGTAATATTAGATCAAAAGTTTAATGGATATCAAAATTATTCAATTTCAAATAGTAAGAATGACAATTTTGACATTTTTCCTTTTCTTTATGTGGGTTGATAAGGTTTCTGAGGCCCATTTAAGCAGTATCAGTATCCGAAGTGTACTATGGTACGAAAAAATGTAGAATCGCTTTTTATGCTTTAACTTCACTCATTTGGTCAAACATCTTTGTCCTATAGGCCTAAACCAATAAATGCACATCTAATTCCTAGTGCAGTTACTCCTCTTACTTGTCTTCCTCAACTCATTGTGCTTCTTAATTCTTTTGATGATAAGCCACTACATAATTATTTTAAGCTTCAAGTAACTTACCATATTGAAAAAGTCTTACCGTCACTTGTTTGTTGCGAATATTTTTAGATCTTATGGCGAAGTGCTGTTATAGAGAACATATATTATAACATAACATAAAAAATAATTCCGAAAAAGTTTGACTTTTATAAAAAAGTATTGTTATATAGGGATGTTATATAGAGGTCTTACTGTACAACGAAATGACTAGTTGTATTTCCTTTGTGACTCATGATCTTTCCCGTAGGCTATACATCAAGTTTAGGTTCATTTTCAACAGCATACCTAGTACAATCTCACGAGTACGATCTTGGGAGGTAGGGGTGTATGCACCTTATACTATGCGGTGTCACGGGACACCACTTGGTCGAAAATTTTCACTAGATATTTATAGAAAAAATAAAAATATTGGGAATATATATAGAAAATGACACTTGTTATTAGAGTGATTTATTCATTTATCCATCTTTTCAAATTATGATACCGTTATGTAAAATCCTACGTACGCCACTATTGGGAGGGTAATGTGTGCGTAGACCTACCTTGTGAAGGTAGAGAGATTGTTTTCGATAGACCCTTGACTCAAGAAAAACATAATCACAGCAGTTTTGGAAAAGAAATACAGTATTAGAGAAGCCATGGAAAAAACACAGTGACAATAGCAAGATAATAAGTTAAGCGAAGTAATAAAAATAATATGTAGTGATAGAAATCTAAAAAAATACGAGGATAATACTAATACAGTAATACTATTTGGAAAAGAAATACGCTCGACTACTTACTAATTTTTTTACTCTAATTCTCTACTTTCACACCCTCCTATTAAGGGTCATGAAGATGTGCCATGTCCTGCCTAATCTAACTACAGTCAAACCTTTCTATAATAGCATTGTTTGTTCCGAAGATTTTTGGATGTTATAGCGAAGTGTTGTTATAGAGAATATATATTATAACTGTTAGCATAAATTTTAATTGCATACCATGATCTTGAACATGATAATCTTACACAAAACCGTACAGAAAATATACCTGAATCGTAAGTCATCATCGTGAAGCAGAAACGTTAATTTAAATTGGTTTCTCACCCCTTGCCCTAGCTTTCGTTACCGCCGACTTTAGTGATGGAAGAGAGAAAATAAAATACGGTAACCCCAATGGGTGGGGAGATGACCAATTTATAGAGGTTCTCATTTAATCCGGTACGTCCATCAAGTAACCGATCGGACAGATGAGATTTGCTCATTAATTAAATATTAATTATGGGCCTTAAACTTATTGGGCCACCAAAACGTAAGAAAATCTTACATTCTTCCACTTGGCCCAATAATCACATAATATTAATATTTAATATAGGAACATTAGTTGCGCATAAACAAATCTCTTCTATAATGTCCACCATAAATACCACAATACGATAAACTAGTAAATGTGAGTTATGGCGGTTATATATAATTTGTCTACATACTCCCTTCCATATACTACAACATTAGTAATTTATCGTATCAGGTTCATAAATTATAAAATATTATGGTCCACAATAATGTCTCATTGAGACTTATCCTGCAACATCTCAAAACAATAATGTGTACGCCATTATGAGAAATATGAAATCATTAATGTATATCAGAAACACGTAAATGAGCTTAGAGTGTCAAAAATCATAAATACATCAATCATAAATACATCCAAGACCCATTCTATGTACATGTTCCTTAAATGTATTTGGCTGTAAACCTTTCGTTAACAGATCTGCAATCATGAGATCAGTTCTAATATGCTCAAGTGAGACTCTTTATTTCTGAACTTCCTCCTTGACGATAAAGTACTTTAATTCCATATGTTTGGCACCTTTGGAGTACTTATCATTCTTGGAGAAGAATACTACTGCAGAATTATCACAGTAAATTTTCAGCGGCTTGGTAATGGTGTCGACAATCCCAAGTCCTGAAATAAAGTTTCGCAACCATAATACATGAATTGTGGCTTCAAAACATGCCACAAAATCTGCTTCCATCGTGGATGTAGCAATGACAGACTGTTTGTTACTCTTCCACGATATTGCTCCTTCAGCTAATTGGAACAAATAACCAAATGTGAATTTTCTAGTATCAATACATCCAGCGAAATCTGAATTCGAGTATCCAACAACTTCCAAATGCTTGGATCTCCTATACATGAGCATGTAATCCTTCGTTCTTTTCAGGTACCTCAAAACTTTCTTTGCAGCTTTCCAGTAATCAATTCCTGAGTTACTCTGATATCTTCCTAGCATTTCGACCGCAAAACTAATATCCGGTCTTGTGCAAGTCTGAGCATATATCAGACTACCAACAATTGAAGAGTAAGGAATTGATTCCATTTTCTTTCGTTCTACATCATTCTTAGGGCATTGCATGAGACTAAATTTGTCCCCTTTTTGAATTGGAACAATTCCTACTGAAGAATTGTTCATATTAAATCTCTCTAGAATTCTTTCGATATAGCCTTTCTGAAACAATCCCAATAATCCTTGTGATCTATCACGAAATATTTCTATTCCTATCATATAGGATGCCTCACCTATATCTTTCATTTCAAAATTCTTAGAGATAAAATCTTTAGTCTCAAGCAATATGCCTAAATCATTAGCAGCAAGTAGAATATCATCAATATATAGGACTAAAAATATAAACTTGCTCCCACTGATCTTTTGGTATATATACTGATCGACGGTATTTTTCACAAATCCAAAAAATGTTGTGGTATCATTAAACTTTATATACCATTGTTGTGAGGCTTGTTTAAGTCCATATATTGACTTCTTCAGTTTACACACCATTTGACCTTTTCCTTTAGTTTTGAAACCCTCTGGTTGGTCCATATAAACTTCTTCCTCGAGGTCTCCATTAAGAAAGATAGTTTTCACATCCATTTGGTATAACTCTAAATCATAATGAGCCACCAAAGCCATGATAATTCTTAACGGGTCTTTCTTTGAGACCGGTGAAAAGGTCTAGTTATAATCAATGCCTCCTTTTTGAGTATAACCCTTGACAACAAGTCTGGCTTTGTATCGTTCAATATTGTCATTTGAATCACGTTTGGTCTTAAAGACCCATCTGCACCTGATTCTTTTAGAACTTTTTGGCAATTCAACGAGATCCCAGACTTTATTGTATTCCATGAATTTTAGCTCTTCCTTCATGGCATCAATCCATTTTTCAGACTCGTTACTTTCTATGGCTTGTAAAAATAAAACCGGATCCTTATTAAGACCAATGTCAAAATCTGACTCTTGCAAATAAATCATGTAATCATCCGAAATAGCCGATTTTCTAACTCTTAGAGATTTTCTTAATGGAATTTCTTGTGGTTCATTTGTGTCAGATATTTGTGAGTCAGTTTCTTCATGAAGTGTTTCATCCAAATGTTGTTCGGTGTTGTCAAAGTGTTATTTAATAACTGGAACAATATTTGGTATTTGTGTGGAAGTAGGCACATTCGTGGGTAATAGAATATTGGCCCTCACCTATTTTATTTCCACACTTTGCTTTTCAACATTCTCACTAACTTCACCATTCTCAATGAATCTTGCATTACCGATTTCAATAATTCTCGAACTATGATTTGGACAGTAAAACACATACTCTTTAGATTTTTCTGGGTAACCAATAAAGTAACCACTTACTATTCGAGAATCTAATTTCTTTTCTTGTGGATTATAAACTCTATCTTTCGCTGGGCAACCCCAAACATGCAAGTGCCTTAAACTAGGTTTCCTTCTTGTCCACAGTTCAAAAGGGGTCTTTGGAACTGCCTTACTAGGAACCCTGTTTAATAAATATACAACGGTTTTAAGAGCATACATCCACAATGATTTGGGTAATGAGAAATTACTCATCATGCTCCTAACTATATCCATAAGTGTTCGATTACGCCTTTCTGCAACATCATTTTGTTGAGGTGTTCCTGGCATAGTATATTGTGCACATATGCCATGTTCCCCGAGAAACTTTGCAAATGGACATGGACATTGTCCCGATTCATTATATTTTTCATAATATTCACCACCTCTATCTGGCCTAATAATGTTTACCTTTTTATCTAATTACCTTTCAACCTCATTAACAAACACCTCGAGAGCATATGTTGCTTGAGATTTTTCTTTCAGCAAATAGATGTATCCATAACGTGAAAAATCATCGATAAAAGTGATAAAATATTTTTCTCCACCAAAAGATGGAACATCAAAGGGTCCACAAATATTGGTGTGTATAATTTCAAGAAGTTGGGTGCTTCTTGTGACACCTTTCTTACTATGCTTGGTTTGCTTTCCCTTAATGCAATCCAAACATATAGTAAGATCAGTAAAATTTAGATTCGAAAAAATTTCATTCTTTACTAATATTTCTAACCTTTCTTTGGATATATATGACCCAAACGTCTAGGCCACAAGTAAGCAGAACTTTCATCTAGTGAATTACGTTTAATTCCAACATTATGTTGAACATTAAGAAGGGATTCATAAAAACTAGTATCGAGTTTCAATTTATATAAACCATCACTAAGAAAACCATAACCATAAAAAATAGAATTCTTATATAAATTAAAACATCAATTTCCAAACTTTAAATCAAACCCAGAAACATCAAGTCTTGAAAAAGAAATCAAATTCCTAGAAACTGAAGGTACATAAAGAGTCTGTAATAGATCAAGGTGACGTCCAATCTCCACGATCAAACAATAAGCCCGTATGCCTTAAATTGGAGCCTTCATACGATTTCCCATGAACAAGAAATCCTTATTTGGATTTGTAGTTTGGATCGTAAGAAATCCCTGCAAAGTAGTAGATACATGAGCAGTTGCACCAGAATCAAGCCACCAAGTATTATTAGGAACTTCTATTAAATTTGATTCCAAACATACAAAAGCACTAATTGTACCTTTCTTTTCGAACCAAGCTTTACGTTTCAGGCAATCTTTCTGATAGTGTCCTTCCTTGTTACAAAATTGACACGTATTTGCCTTATATTCCTTCTTAGCATCCTGTGGAGCTTTAGCAGGTGCTTTCTTCTTCTTGAACTTTTTGGGCTTCACTTTAAGTCCTTTACCAGCTTCTTGACCCATGAGGTTAATTGAATGACTCCCTTGTTTCTTAAGTCTTGACCTCCTGAGTAAGCATACTGGACAATTCACTAGCATTCCACTTATCATTAATAGTGTTATAGTTAATTTGAAAAGGTCCATACTCAGGAGGCAACGAGTTCAGAATAAACTGAACCAAGAAGGAATAATCCACTTTGATCCCCAAGGTCTGAAGTCTTGCTGCAATGTTAGTCATCTCAATGATGTGGTTTTTCATACTACGCGACCCATCAAACTTCATGGTCGTGAGTTCAGCCATTAGTGTACCAGTGAGAGACTTATCTGCAGAACGAAAACGTTCTTCCACAAACTTCATGTATTCCCTGGCACTTTCTGTTTGTGGAATAGTACTCTTAATGTTGTTAGCAATATTCATTCGCATAAACATAAGGCTTAGCCTGTTAGAGCGTTCGCATGTTTTATGGAAAGACTTCTCATCCGCACTGCTCGAATCAATAATGGCAGCGGGCTTATCATTCAGCAGAGCCAAGTCAAGATCTATCACACCTAAGTGGAACTGGACTTGTTCACGCCATTCAGAGAAGTTCAATCCGTTGAACACAGTAACAGATGAACAAGCGAATGAAAAGGAATAGATGCAAAATAGATAATACATGCTCACAAATCAATATGGATTCAACAAAACAGTTAAAGCATATCGCAATTCTCCTTTGGGTAAATACTACGACACACTATCATAATTTAAATACCATTTAGTCTTTAATAGGTAATTAAATATTTTTAAGCAAATATGTAGGCCATCTTTGGACAAACAATATATATTTGACTAAGAATATTAATTTACCTCATCATTTCACTATTCATAGAATAATTGATTCACTTTTGGGTAAATCCTTAAGTTCTAGCAATAGTGAAAATTAATTTATCCACTAATTTTTAATTATAGGCATTTCGTTAATTTCATAGATAAATTATAATTTTATGTATGCATATTTTTATAAACAAACTAGTTTGGCCACTTTGGTGACTAACGAACTATATAACATAAGTGCATACACAAAGTAGAGATCATAAGATTTTATGCATGTGAATACTTTAAACAATCTAGTTTGGTCACTTTGGTGACTAACAAACTATATACACATTAATCACATACATAAATTGAACAATAAATAGTTTCACCAACCTAATAGTCCATAACATATTACTATACAGCCCAAGAAATAAATAACTAGTTTCAAATCAACTTATGACAGTAAGGCATCATTAACGTTACTCCTGAATCATCAAATTATTGCACATCATTATAACCGTAACTTCTAATATCACAATTTATATAATACAAAAATCTATTCAAGTACAGAGAAATACTTTTGTCATATTCTTACACAGAAATCAGTACTTAAATAAGTTAAATCGATAAACTGTTACAAATAATCATGGTTTGGCCTTTACTATTATTAGAATAAATAATAATATTAAATAATAGAGACCGTTAGCCTAAAAATGATTATAAGGCAAACATAATTGAATAATTCTAGTCTCAAGTTACACATAATGAAACTAGTAAAATTGTTAATTTTAACTGATGCATAGAGCTAATGGGGTCGAACACCAACCTAATTTAGTAAGGCCCTCACAATCTTTCTGTTCCCGGCTTTAATAATGTCTTTGGACTTAACTAAAATGACGGATGATTCATGCTGCCATCCCACTTGATTGTATTTTACCCATTATAACTTAATCATACCAAACATAATAACCTGAAGGCTTGCTTTCGAGATTGAATCTCAATTTTCTAGATCTGCTAGAAATTCAAATCTAGTTATATTGGTTTTCAGAAAACTTAAGGCTCAATTTTCTGAAGCGGAAGAGACAATAAATATTTTCATAGAAAAAGATTATCAATTCTAGTTCCAGGCTCATAATACCACATGTTAGCATAAACTTTAATTGCATACCAGGATCTTGAACATGATAATCTTACACAAAATCGTACAGAAAGCATACCTAAATCGTAAGCCATCATCGTGAAGCGGAAGCGTTAATTTAAATTGGTTTCTCGCCCCTTGCCCTAGCTTTCGTTACCGCTAACTTTAGTGATGGAAGAGAGAAAATAAAATACGGTAACCCTAATGGGTGGGGAGATGACCAATTTATAGAGGTTTTCGTTTAATCTGGTACGTCCATCAAGTAACCGATCGGACGGATGAGATTTGCTCATTAACTAAATATTAAATATGGGCCTTAAACTTATTGGGCCACCAAAACGTAAGAAAATTTTATAATAACATAACATAAAAATTAATTCCGAAAAAGCTTGATTTTTATAGAAAAGTGTTGTTATCTAGGGATGTTGTTATACATAAGTCAAACTGTATTTTCAATACTTTTTCGTTAATGAAAATGGATGGTTGATATGCCATCAAAAATGTGTTGGATGATTGAAATCATTCTAGTCGCAACTCTATCTCTAACTAGACGTTCAGAGTCCGAGTTTAGGAAATGAGCTTTTCGATAGATAATGTTTTATTTGTCATGAATTTTAATTAATTAAGTCAATAAATTTCAAATATTGTATAATTAATTAAATCGAAAGAATAGAATGCAATGCACCAGTCAAAATATAAAAGCTAGACAGTCAAAATCTTAGTGATATATGCAAGTCATGCCACGTCAAGAATTACAGTGGCCAATGTAACCTTGAAAATTGCCACTGGTAGCAATAGGAGGAAATATAAATGACCAAAGAGTTAAAAAGAATAAGGCATTGGGATTTGTAGCACTAGTCTCAATTGACATGACACATCTATATTGGAAAAAGTGTACACGAAATTAAGGACATGACGATTGATAAATATATGGATCTATGTCTTTTTTATAACCGTAATATTCGAGCTAGTTTGCGATTATACATATTGAGTAATTTGATCTATTAAAATTTGAACGGATAAAAAGAGAGGTAATATTTTTGTCTTCGCTGTGATTTTGAACCCAATTGTTTCTGTTTTCGTTGTGTTTTTCAAATCAATATTATTATTATTATTATTATTATTATTATTATTATTATTATTATTATTGTATTATCTTAGACTTCAATCTCTATTAGTAGTAAATTACTAGATGGAGAGAATATGTTACTACTGAAACGCAGAAGAATTAAAATCTTGGATCGAAATACTATATATGAAAGGTATGAACTGCCTAAATAAAAATTCTTGAACAACACAAAACAACCTCAGATATTCACAACTAAGAAGTAATGGATTCTCTTTCGGATAGACCCTGAAAGGAGAAGGAAGACTGGAATGCTAACAGATATCTATTATATTGAATTTACATGATAGTCTCTATTATGAAATGCCCAGACGTCTATTATATTGAATTTACCTGATAGTCTCTATTATGAAATGTCCAGTGTCAAAGTCGCTAAATGGGTAAA
The DNA here is from genome assembly GCA_000715115.1 of Nicotiana otophora. Lineage (NCBI taxonomy): Eukaryota > Viridiplantae > Streptophyta > Magnoliopsida > Solanales > Solanaceae > Nicotiana > Nicotiana otophora. The sequence continues at coordinate 291,966 of AWOL01S0004459.1, forward strand.
TCGCTAATTTCTGGATTATGTAATGTACTTTATATGCTAGTTTCCTTGTTTCAACTTTCTTATTGCTTTATTATTTTGTTATTGTTATTGTTCTTGCCATTATTAATTTCAGCATGATTTCTTCATTATTGTTTTTCTTTTTCAAATCTAATATGAATTGCTTTTTTTAAGCATAGAGTTGCCCGAAAATAGCTCATCTAACTTCACAACATAAAGATAAGGTCTGCATACACATTACCTTCTCAGATCATACACTATGAAAATACACTGAATATATTATTATTATTATTATTATTATTATTATTATTATTTAAACCCGAAATTTTATGATTCTGAACCTAATTCATTGATCACAAAGCCACAATTTTTAGTGCAATAGATAGATAGATAGATCTATAACGGCTACAATATTGAATGATGATCTGATTCCATTGACTGATCATATATTTCCTTTTGAAGTATTCATTACACATCAATCTCGAAAATCTTTTTCCCCTATTCTCTGTAACGTAATTCGTACGGCAAATACTGCTACGTTATGAGTTGTGAGTGGTAACAATGACTTGAAGTGTCATTTAGCAACGTATCTTTATTCTTTTATATCCAAAACCCAATTTTTTTCTTCTAACTTTATTAGATTCCTTTAATTTCGCTGCCTGTGTAATTTGGACTTTTCTAGCGTTTAGTCCTTTTCCATACATTGTCGTCTTCTTCATTCTCACTTATTTCGACTCCAATTTTACTTAAGTGGGGTTTGTTTCATTAGAGTTTGAAGTTTGTCCGTAAAGTTTTAGGGTTTGTTTGGCACTTAAAAAAATATTTTCTTACTTTTCTTACTTATGTTTTTTGTGTTTGGTTGATATCAGTAAATATCTTTTAAAAATATATAGTACAATTTATGCAGACAGACGAAATGGATAAGAGGGAGAGAAGGTGGTAGGCCGGAGTTTAGGGGCCGAGATGATGAAGACACTGTTCGGGGTGGGGGTGGCCGAGGGTTAGCGGG
>AWOL01S0004459.1:295191-316617 GCA_000715115.1 Nicotiana otophora
AGGTTGGGGTGGTCGGGGAATAAGGTGGGGGAGTGGAGGGTGGGGTGGAGAATAGGGTGGGAAAAATTGAGAAATAGTTTTGAAAAATATTTTTTCTCCTTTTGGTACCAAGGAAGTCACTTTCCGTCAATTGGAGGAAATAAGTTCATAAGGAAAAAGTTTTCCAAAATATTTAAGCTAACCAAACATGAAAAAATTAAAAAATATTTTTCAAAATATGTTTTCCTTCATACCAAACACACCTTAGGTTTGAAATTTGAATTTAAGTAATTAGTTGAAGGTGTATATGTCAAGTGAAAGTTATTCAAATCTTAGAATTAGGCCGCATTGTTTGCCATAATCAAAGAAATGATGTTTCCAATGAAAAGACCAGGCACAATAGGGCTCTTTTTGAAAAAACAGATTTGAGTATAAAAAGATACATAAAGATAATCAATCTTTTTGAAACGAATCGAGTATTATTTATTAATCATTATTTTAAAAGTTTGTTAGGTTAATATTTCATTTTATCTTTCTGAATCTTTGGTGTATCTTTTCTGTTGTAACTTATAGCTCTATACAAAGGGCTATTCTTCATTAATAATATTCCGCTCCTTTAATTCATTCTGCAACATATGTTCTTAATGGTATTAAAGAAAGGGTCAAAAGTAAGTTCCGTGCCTATAGTCATTCCTCTCTCAGGTAGCAATCCGGTCTCCAATCGATGGTACTATTTAAACGAGAATGTCATGTCGTCCAACGCACTTGACCACTGCGATCGATCTGATAAATCAAAAGCATCCTGGCCAACCGACTAACGATGGTACTATTTAAACGAGAATGCCGTGTCGTCCAGCGCACTTGACCACTGCGATCGATCTGATAAATCAAAAGCATCCTGGCCAACCGACTAACGATGGTACTATTTAAACGAGAATGCCGTGTCGTCCAGCGCACTTGACCACTGCGATCGATCTGATAAATCAAAAGCATCCTGGCCAACCGACTAACGATGGTACTATTTAAACGAGAATGCCGTGTCGTCCAGCGCACTTGACCACTGCGATCGATCTGATAAATCAAAAGCATCCTGGCCAACCGACTAACGATGGTACTATTTAAACGAGAATGCCGTGTCGTCCAGCGCACTTGACCACTGCGATCGATCCGATAAACCAAAAGCATTCTGGCCAACCTATTTAAACGAGAAAGCCGTGTCATCCAACGCACTTGACCACTGCAATCGATCCGATAAACCAAAAGCATCCTGGCCAACCGACTAACCATTGAGAATGGAACAAATAGGGGAGATTGAATTCTTTTCTCGTCTTTCAACCCTTGCTCTTGCCTCGGCTTCGCCTTCCACCTTATTAAGCTTTGGACTTCCACCTTCACTAACGGGACCTACCTTCTCTTTTGTTTGCTATACTCTTTATGGTATAGCATGTAGACTCACTATTCGACCCGTATAGTATAGAATCCGCAGTGCCTGCTTGCAACAATAGCTGCCCAAGAGATACCAGTTTGCTGTAAACTAACATAGAAAAGAGAAACTCACCCCAAAAACAACTGACCTTCTCCCTCTTTAAAGTTAAGAGCAATCATGTTACTCATTTGCCACATATTCAAGATATATTAGGTTTGAGGGACCATAGCATACACACATTATCTGCCGAGTTTCGAACAGTGCGTCAATTCACACTTTGAGATTTCTTGACAACAAAAAAATAAACAGTGAGTTCCACAACTGGGGTCTGGGGACGGTGGGACGGTAATGCGTACGCATAACTTACCCCTACTTTGGGAGGGTAGAGAGGCTATTTCCCACAGACCCTCGGCTAGAGAATACACTCGGAGATTTCTCGATCATCGGAAAAAAGAATCACGCCTATCCCTTATAATTGAGATTGAAATGGCACGATTACCCCTACTCAGATCAACAGTACACAGCCTACCATTCAGAAGGCATTCAAACCAGAAATGCAACTTATAGATCATGAATGAGTTAAATGTTACCAAGACAGAAAGAGGGAAAACAAATGGAATTTTATTGATAGAATGCTTGAGCTAAGAAACATAATCATATTCATCCTTTTTTCACTAAACCAATTACTACCCACTAGACATCGAATATCCCTTCCTCGGCCTCCAACGGTTTGTGTGTATGATCGTATATGTACACATTATGATCCTCATCTAACACCATCCAGCCAGAGGCTTCTATTCTCTCTAAAAATCAATTCTACATGGATTATCCTAAGGGAGGCAAGGCTAAAAAATTTTAAAATACAAATGGAAGAGAATGACGGAGACAGGAAAAGAAGTTGAACAGAAATGAGGAATGAATGAATGAATAAACAAGGGTAAAAAAAAGGAGACTAAATTTTCCCTCTGCAGGCAATAAGCACAGCCTGAATTGGCTCATAAAAGCATTTTGTGGTAGCTCTGATTATGTCACGTGTATATATGGAATCCTTCTATGTGGGAGTGGAGACGGTTTTCAGAGTGATCAGGCAATTGGAATTGCAAGAGAATGCAAGGCAATAGGCAAAAAAGCACAATGAAAAATGGCAATCGCACTCTTAAATGCTGTAATGCCTCACCGATGACTCCAACACCTCTGGACTTGGGCAAACCATCTCCTTCACGCGGCTACCATTTTTATAAATCTTAAATGTAGGCACTATTCTAATATTCTCTGCTGTAGCGATTGTTGGGCTCTCTTCCACATCCACCTTAAGTAGAAAACAGAAGACAAATGTAAGTTAATATGAGTTCTCTTCGTTCCTGTGTTGTACATGTAAAAGTTCTGAATTCGGGCCTATGACTGTTTACCTTGAGAAAACTTATTGAAGGGAATTTGGTGCTTAAGGTGTCCAAGAAAGAGGATATCTGCTTGCATTGTAGGTTGGATGCCGCATTAAAATGGACCACAGATGCACCTACAGTTTCCAACTGCAGTTGTTGAGTTATATAGTAAATGATAGAAGGAAGGTTAAGATAATAGATGCAGGAAAACTTACCAGATGATGAAATCGCAGCCCGAAACTGCTGGAGACCCGACACCAGCTCCACCTCCCCACCAAATTTCATATTGTAAACATCTTCTCCACGTGACTTCTTTAATGCAACTTGGGCATGGAACAATGATTCCGCAACCTCATTGTCATTTGGAAGTTCCCTCCTCAAAACCTCGTAATCTCTCACAGCTTCCGCCCATCTTTCCAGCTATAATTAATTGTATTAGGTCAAATTTATGATTTTTTTTCTCAAACAGCATATTCTAGGAAAACATAGAGTAGTGGACCCAAAGGCGTGGCCTATTGGTCGATAAAGTGGGTTGAGAACCATAATGATGCCTCAGGTTCAAATCTCAGTGGAGACAAAATACACTAGGTTTCTTCCCATCTGTCCAAGCCTTGGTGGACAAAATTACCTGATTCCTATTGGGAGGTAATAACAAGCATCCCGTGGAATTAGTCTAGTTGCGCGCAAGCTGGCCCGGACACCACGGTTATCAAAAAAAGGAGAACATAGAGTAGTACTAACTAAGATTTGAAGGTGGCATGTCACCTTAGCATTTGAGGCAGCTCGTCGAAGTAGAGCTTTAGTATAATTTGGCTGGATAATGAGAGCTTGGTTGCAATCATCCAGAGATTTTTCCCACTGCCCGAGTTTATACCAGCAAGCTGCTCTATTGCAGTAGAGAACCGAATTTGAAGAATCGCGCATGAGCCCTTCCCCATAAGCAGCACAAGCTTCTGTATATCTTTCAGATTTAAATAGATTGTTGCCGCGACCACGAGCTTGCCCCACCAGCCTCACATTGTTGAGTAAAACAGAAACATCAATACTTCGAGGGTCAACTTGTGCAGCTCTCTCAATGGAAGTAAGTGCATTTTCAAACCTGCAGATATTCATGATCCATTCTCTCAACTCCTGCTGAACCTCTTATTTCTATTACAGCATATGTTATACTCATATACTCACCTTCCCCGAGCCATCTCAATCTGAGCCTGAACAAAGAATACGTATGCTTCAGAGAGCATCCCAAAAAACTTTGACTGGCAAGCTACAACAGATAGTTCGAACTTGTTAATTTTTGATAGGCACAATTCAGCATCCTCCAATTTGTGTAACTTCAAATAAGCTTCCGCTCTACATGCAAATAGCTGTGATTTCAATATCAGCAATTCAGTACCAGCACTTGAAATTTTCATTAACCAATTTGTCACGGAACTGAACCATTAGAAATGCTTTACCTGAGGAGATGCATCAGCTCCAGAAGCGGTTGATGCCTCAGCTTCTCTTAATGTACTTTTCCAATCTCTAACTCTCCGGGCATTAGTGCATTTGCTGATATGTTTCTCCGCCGCCTGCAACTTCTGCAACTCAGCTTGATCTGGCTTATGACCTAGGGAAAAAAAGTGACTCCTTGCATTTTCAACCTGTCCTAAACTGTAAGTTTTACCGGAAATGAGATTGCTTACAGTTCTAGGCAAAATAAGCAAGCAAACTCCAATAATCTAATTCAGATAAGGAATTCTGAGAATGCTGCTGCAAGTGTAATTACAATCCGCGAAGAAACTAAAAAGTGAAAGGGGAACAACAATAAAATGCATGAAACTATAGCCCTATAAGAAAGGGACAAACATAGAAACAAGTAGCAGAAACAATGACCACAAAAATCCAAACAGACAAAACCATTAACTTTTGTTCATTCAAAACAATCAGATGTGGTTAATCAAAAAGTGCATCCACCCACCAATCAACACATTTCCTGCATCCCATTTAACATTTGTTGGGTAAAATACACACACTGTCAAGCATCAATCAAGAAAGTTTTGCATTAGCAAATAACTAGGCCAGAAAAGACAATCAAAATAACGAATTTAACAGCCACACTTCCAAGATTTGTTGATAACCAATACGACATACACAGCAAGCATCAATCAAGAAAGTTTTATATTAGCAAATAACTTAGCCACCAACATTAATCAAAATAACACATTTGACACTTACTCTCGAATACAGAAATTTCACCACATTACCAAGATTTTGATAACCAATACGCAAACACACATATAGGTTCTGAAAATTTGATCTTTTTTATATCATATACACCGTACACAAACTTCAGCACATTACCAAAATACAAACACGCATATAGATTCTAAAATTTTGATCCTTTTTATATCACATACACCGTTCACAAACTTCACCATATTACCAATATGCAAACAACACGCATATAGATTCTAAGAATTTGATCTTTTCTATATCCATACACCATACACAAACTTCACCACATTACCAGTACACACATACTGGTTATGGATAGATTCTAAAGATTCAAACTTTTTATAAATCACTTACCTAAGTAACAAAGATCCTAATCGTTGGTGTGCTCTAACATACGATGGATCCAGCCTAATGGCTTCCTCACATTCCTTCACTGCCTCCCCTAGCCGGTTCAAAGCCATTAACGCAGCAGCTCGATTACAATGTAATGCAGCATTGCCCGGAGAAATAGCAATGGCTTTATCATAAATACTCAAAGCTTCAATAAAATTACCCTTCTTGTAATTCTCATTCCCTATTCTTTTCAACTCATCTGAATCATTAGTAAAAATCCCTCTTTTTACTGTCTCACCAACAGTAAATCCTCTTGAATTCATAGTATGGCCAGAACCGCCATCGACGGCGGATTTTGGACCCGCGCCGGCGCGCATTATGCTGCCATGGCCGTAATTAGCCGCTCCGGTCCCTAAAACATCAGTTTTTGTGGATTTACAAGCCATGCCGGTTTTCAAAATCTTGCCGGACGGGCAAATATTGCCAGCCGGAAGCGCATTACCGACAGGAGAAGTGACGGAGCATCCGCCGGAGTAAATTAACGGATGTGTATTTCCCGAATCGGACCGCCCATGGCCCGGTTTGAGCCCACGTACTGTAGGCGAGCTCTCGACTGAACCCGAAAGTTCGCCGGAATGGCTCGAATCAGACCTTTTAGGACCCGAATATGACACATTTCGACCCGACCCGGATCCAGATGATGAGCTAGATCTGCTACTTGTAGTAGTAGTAGTAGTAGTAGTAGTGGTGGAGGTACTGAGTCGACTCGTTCGGGTAATTAATGGTGAAACGGGTGAACCCAGATCCAGTTCTCGAAAATCGGGCTTGTTATCGTTCTTCTCCTCCTTCTCTTCGTTAATATTACAACTACTCAGTAATGAGTTTCTCAACCGATCAGCTAACGAGTCAAAACCCATTTCCGATATGGGCTTTCCAGAATGCGACATTTTAAAAAAAAATAAATTTAGCAATGTGTATATCTTAAAGTCTCAAATCTTGAACTGGGTTTAGGTTTTTCTCTTATTGTAAGTGTAATGGTGGATTGACTAAGAAATTTTTACAATGTTAGGAGGAACAAAGAAAGAAAAAAAGGGAAATGGGGGATCTCGTGAATTTAAAGGTAAAAGCAAAGAATTAATGTGAGTTGGGTAGAGAGAGAGAGAGAAAGGGGTTGGGGTTTACAGAGAGAGAAGGAGAAGAAGAAGAAGAAGAAGGAAAGAAAATGAAAGGAACTCTTTTTTTCTCCTTATACTGTACTTTGATTAATTTTCATGCTTCACTCATATATGTACCTGAATTTCTGAATTAAAATATATTTTTATCTTAACTCATTATCTAACTATAATTAATTAAAGGATCGTTTGGTAAAAAATAATATAAGTATTTATTTTGATATTATTAATTCCTTGTTTGGTTGTGTTTTTCATAACTTTATGTATAATTAATCTTATTCAGTGTTACTCTTATACATTTTAATACATGAATAAGTATGTATAAAGACATAACTGCCCTTTTAAGATTTTTAATGTACCAAACCAAACGGTCGATAAGAAGTAATTCCAATATTATTAATATACCTTATTCAATACTACCTCCGGTCCACAATAAATAACATTTTTGCCTTTGGCACACCCCTTAATAAAGTCCAAACTTCTAGAAGATAAATAAGTATTTTGACTAAATTACCCTTAATTAAAATTTGCATATTATTAACTTGACATATTGAGATATATAAATAACGGCAAATTTGAAAAACTAAAGTTAATTCATTCTTGATTATGTAAAAAAGACACTTATTTTGGACCAAAATAAAACGATAAAAAGGTCACTTATTATGGAACGGATGGAGTATTATTCTTATATACTCCCTCCGTCTCAAATTATCTATCTTGTTACTCTTTTACAAGCCCCTTAGAAAACATTAATTAGAAGGAGTATTGGACTATTTTATCCTTATTTATGTCTTAAGATATATTCTTTGCATTGAATATTTACTCTATTTATGTGATGTCTCCATTTTCAAGAACAATTACTATCAAGGGTAAAATAGAAAAACTATAATTAATTTTGTTTTAACTTCTAAAATGACTAATAATTTGAGATAATTATATTTAAAAATCATGACAAATAATATGAGACGGAGGCAGTACCTTATAGAATAATAGTTTGATTGAGTTTTAACTCCTTATATAACCTGCTCATATTATCGATTTCAAACCTGAATTAAAAAGGAAGGTTGCATAGAATGACAACCAACTAAAAATTAGGCAATCCATCATATATAAATATTATTGGAATATGTTCACCTAAGGACACTTTACAGTTTAAGATGATGTTACGTGACAAAGTTACCGTTTAGCCATAGAATTTGACCGTTTTTTCTTTAAAAAAAATTATTATCAAATATTTGTTTGTTTATAGATTTTAATTATTTTTTGACAGATTGTAAAAACAAAATTTTTAAATCCCAAAAATAACTCTAGAATAATTTTGATGATTAGTTAAGATTCATTTAACTTAATTTTAACTTATTTGAGATTGAAACGTAAACTAGATAGTTTGATTAAGTTTTTGTTGGCTTCATCCTTTACGTTTCCCACAAATAGTTGTTTCCCTGTATTTTAATCTTTCTTTTATTTGTCCCTATAAATTATTTGAGAGTAGTGCTATTACTTTTGGAAGATGAAGCAGCACTTTTCTAATTATTTCAATTCTTTTTTCTTGACAGGAAAGATAAAAGAGTTTATTAGTGTCAAAAAAACTGAACATATAATACCCTGACATCAAATAGCATAATATATAAATTATATAAATCCCAATTTGATAGGCGATATCACGAGCAAGTCGTCATTCAAATTTTCTTTTTCAGATTAAAAGAGTTTATTAGAATAAAAAAATTGAACATATAATTCGTTACAAATTCTAAATTTCAGCTCAATCAAATATGCTTTTTCCAAACATTTAAAAAAAAAAAAAATTAACACAAAATGGTGATTTGTATTCTCCACGACATGTGTATACTACTTTTTAAAAAACTTACAACTGGATTGTTTAAGGACCCTTTCATATATCCAATAATTCTCCCTTTCCATTATGTTCTTTCTCTTCTCTTTATTCTTTTTTAGGTAATACGTGAGTCATTTATAAAACTTGTGTTTTTTTTCTTTAGACGTAAAAGATTTGTAAAGTTTGACATCTTGCAATCCCACAAATTTGGAAATTGGAATTCAACAAATTACTAGTTCATAAAAATTAATTCCAATAATTTTTTTCGTAAAGTAGGAGATTATAACACAAAATTATATAAATGTATATTGGTCTTATGATCTGCAAGCAAATTTAAGGTAATCAAATAAACTAAATATTTGATAATTATAATCGGTCAATTTAACACTTTAAGTGGTGGAAATCTTATGCTAATTATTAATTATCATGACTATATAATATGTGATATATAGTTAAAAGTATATGCTATATATATGCCGTTTGTTTTCTATTAGACAAATTAAATCAAATTTGTTTTTTTTAATTAGCAATAATATATAACGTGTGTACGCCCTTTTTAATGGGGAATGTGTAATTATTCAGTTAAGTATGAAAATTGAATACTAATGGCATGTGCTAAATCTCTAACCATTAATTAGTGGCTTGTTTAGAAGAGAAGAGGGAACTTAAATAAAGATTTTGGCATGCTTCTTTTATATGTCTTTTTCATTTAGTGTAAAAAATTAATTAGAATTAATATGTTCGGTATATAGTGGCTGGCTCCTCCAATTATTAGGTATTAATTGGATATCAATTGTACTTAATAATTTCACCATTTCAATGTATTTCTAAGAGTACATGTTACATTTCAAAACTTATGCTAATATGTAATACTAATTTCCCATGTAAATGTGATCTGATGGTATAAAAATTTCTTATACAGACGATATATACAATTTAAACTCGTCATGTAAGATCTTCCCGGCGGTATTAGAATTAATTCAGTTAAGGCCAAAAAAAATTTTAAAAAATATATAAATTTAAATGTAAAAGTAACCACATTTAAAATGGCACCCAAATTAAAGAAACACATTGTATAGACAAATGATGAGATCCGTTTTGGCGTGTTTTAGACGTCTAAAAGATTAGTTGAAAACGAAATCTATACTTATAATTGAAGAATCATTAGTTTATTATGAGAGGCAAAAAAGTTTTAAAATAAATGATGTAAATTACTTGCATAGGCATATTAGTTAACCTGCTTACTACCAGTGTTTAGTTTTGATAATTTGTTTAGCACTTCTCAATGTAATACCATTTTAGGGTATCATGTAAACTCTAAAGTGGTGTTAGTTTTAGATATTTTATTTATTTTATGGCTAGCTCTTATATTTATATTCAATATGAATATAAGATTACACATATAGAATAAAACCTTTAAATATTAACCAGGTGCGGAACTAGAGTGCTGGGAACGGGTTTGATCGAACCCAGTAACTTTGATTCGAACCTTGTATATTTGTCATTAAAAAATCCATTAAATATGTACTATAAATTATTAACTTATAACTCATTAACTTAAAACGATTAGAATTATGAACACATAAACTTGAAATCATAACTCTGCCTCTAATATTAACCATATGATAACAGTCATAAAGGTGTTGTACTTGTTCCTCTTTAATCTTGATTTTTATTATATTACAAATATTTTTTTAGTTAAACAACACTTTTCAAATGAAATCGATAAACTATACTATATAATACAATAGAACAGTAATAAAGTACAGAAATTTTCTTAAGATCATTTTCTTTTACTAAAATTATAGCACCACTCCTTTAAACGGAGAGAGAGCGATATTGCATCTTACATAATTAAAAATAGAAAAAAGAAAGAGAGAGAAAAAATAGTACTCTTTACTTATAGATCAATATCTAATAGTACTCTTTGCTTATAGATTTATGACATATAACAAAAAACTTCTCTCTTTAACCTTTGAACTAATTCAACACAACCCATTAAGAAAAATAATATAATAGTATTTGTATTATAGACAAACACTAAATAAAAACAATTAAAATATTATAGTACAAAAACTAATGTATAAAGAGGAGAATAGATATAATGTAACTCTACCAACACTTTAAATTTATTTGATAAAATTAAATAAATAAATAATACTCGATAATATTATTGATAAATTTAAATATCAAAATAATCATGGGAAAGTCATTCAGGATAAAGTCAAGTTAAATTTTAAGTCTAACACAAAATAATATTCATTGTATTATATTAAATTGACAATTTATCAAACATTCATATATCAATTTAATAATATTAAGTAACGGATAATACAATTAGATAAGCAAAGAACAAAAAATATGAAAAAATATAAAAATATAAGACTTATAATTAGAAGTATGGTGAGAAAATCGTACATATACTCATAACTAAAATCAAAATAAACAAATAATCATAAAGGAAGAATACTTAAAAAAATAATTTCAAGCTATAACGTAAAGATATACTCCATATATATATATATAGAGAGAGAGATAATAAATAGAACTAAATTAATCATGTTGTAAGTTTTAGTTAATAAATAGAACTCATAATTTCATAATAAAAATACTAAATTATAAAGATACTATTAGGATATTATAAATAAGATCAATATATTAATAACATAAATTAATAATTATTAAAAATATTGATAGATTTTAATAAAAATAATAAAAGGCTTATCTCTTTATATTTTTGATGAATTAAAAATTATAATTTAGTAAAAAATATTACATTATTAATAATTTTCAGTAAAATATAAAATGAGAAAACTAATCAAATATTACATTAGAAAAGAATGTACGAAAAGAAGGGGATAAAGATAATATTATGATATTTATATTTTAAATTAATTAATAATTAAAATATAAATACATAATACTCAGAAAAATTATTGATAAATTTAGACAATTTAATAATTTTGAATACATAAGTTTTAAAAAAATATTTTCAGAATAAGAAAATATATACTTATGTTATATTGAAAGAGAAATAGTATCAAAATATTAAGCCAATTGACAAGTTAATAAAAAATCACATTAGTAAATGTGTAGTATTAAGTATTTGCTAATTTAATAAAGAATAAATAAGGAACAAACAATTTATTTAATTACTATATGAAATGTATCCTTTTATTTTGTATAGATTTTGTTACATTTCTGTATATTATATTAAAAAATAAAATAAAACCTAATATTTATTAAAATAATAAAATATATTAAATTATAATTTTATAAAATTAATATTCTGTCAAATTATTCGCTCATCGCGCGGATTCAAACACTTCTATAAATTGAAAAAGCGGATTGCTACGTGATAGTGGATTGTCAAAAGTTCAAAAATAATGCGTCAGTTAATTGTAGTTATTAACAGAAACCTTTCGTGATACTCTATCTCAGGACCCACATGTTGGTTAAACCCACAAATCTCCCTTTATAAGTTGGTTAAGGAAAAAACGAAGAAGCTTAGGTTGGAGTTTTTTTTCTTTCCCTTCCCTTACTTGGTGTCTTGAAATTTATTTTATGGCATTGACTAATTGAAATTCACGTCACGTAAGGCGCATTAAAAGAAAAAAATATTTTTTATTGGACTTTTTCATTTACAAGGCTCGAATTCAAATCTTGTTAAAGCTAATTGAATCCTATTTATTCCAGCATAACCCAATGTATGGTGGTAGTTAAGTTGGAGTTGAAGCACCAGGGATATAGGTGTCTATATGCAGGAGCGAAATTAGGTGTCGCCAAGGGCCAGGGGTGGAGCTAGCCACAATGTTAGTTGCGGGTTTGATCGAACACAATAGCATTTATTCAAACCCTGTAATTATATAAAAAAATCCAATAAATATATACAAATTATTGATTTAGAACTCATTAACTTGAAATGATTATAATCCCGAACCTATAAGATGCAAATTCTAACTCCACCTTTGACATTTTTTGTCGAAAAATTATGCTATAAATAAGTAAAATATCTAATTTGTAATTGATGAAAAATAGACTTGGACTACTTTTGCATAGCTACCGATACCCTTATCGAATTTTCTGATTTCGTAACGACTATGTGGTTAAAATTCACAGTGGTGGGTACATTGTGTGATTGCATGAAACGTTGCTTGAGAATGAAAAACATCCACATGACCACAAACTTTACAAGTAGATGATTATGACTGGTGATTTGGCTACAAGGTGGCAGCCATGTGTTCACAGTTCACCATTTTGTTTTTGTGCCACATGGTCAATAGGTGGCATCTACATAGACTTCACTTGTTGTATGTTCTATCTTTCTCAAAGAAAATATATTATGCCATTAAAGCTAGAGAAGGTTTCATAATTTAGGATTTAAGGTAAAACTATAAGATATTTTTATGAGATTTTACTAATAGAACTTGAAATTTCATGACAATAACAACTTTTTAATTACAGAGCTGAAAAGTGATTAGCCCACATTATTAGAATATTAAAGCCCGGGACGGCTCCAAAGCATTACGTATGGTTCGCTGGAACCCAATAGTTTTCCTCACACCTTGTATATATATTATGAAATTTATTAAATATCTATAAAGATTAAACTGTAAATCAGTTGTTACAACAACAACAATAACAGCAAATTAGTATAAAATCAGAGGTGGATCCAGGATTTTGGCAGGATGTGTGCACTATTAAGAAGAGGTGGATTCAGAATATAAATTCTATGGGTTTAACCTTTAGTTTTTACGATTGCGTACCCATTGCACTTTTGGAATTATAAGTTCAATTTTTTGTTTTATTACATAGTAATTTTCTTACATCTATATCTATTTTCCATGTTGAAAATATTGAGATCAGTTGAACACATTGACTATATGCTACATCATACATTGCTACTAGTTTTAATATACACATTTTGTTTAATCATATAAGATTTTACCGCGACAAAAGAAGAATAGGAATTTCAATGTGTGAAGAATTTGAAAGTATTAACCAAACAAAAAAAAGAAATAAAAAGAAAAAGTACTTAATTAATACGCTAAAAATAACACCAGACACGCCCATCTCCCATGGACGTCTACTTCTAGAAAGAAAAAAAAGGAAAAAACAACAAGATTGACATAAGATTTGAACTCACAACCTCACCTAGAGAGGTACACTCAATAACCATCACATCATATAATACTTTGAGCATAGGTGCACACACATATATTTAAATATTTTTTTAAAAAATATAACATTACTATACATGATTTAGGACGGGGAGCATGAGTTCACGTGCCCCATGGACCCCCCCTAAATAAGCCCATGCAGTATATTCCCATAAGTGGGGTATGAGGAGGGTATTGTACTGTACGCAGACCTTACCCCTACCTTTAAAAAGACAGAAATATTGTTTTCGGTAGATCCTCGACTCAGGAAAAATAAAGGAAAGCAACAATAACAATGACAAGTAAATCTAGTTGTTATTGTATATAAATTTGAAATTATTATAGGAGTCTATAAAATTTAAATGTTGAAACTCTGATTAAAGCCTTGTATGCTATCGTCTATTTCGGCATAGTTAAAGGAGAACGAAATATGTCCGACTTAGTAGTCCATCATCAAATAAATAATTAAGATTTAAACTCGTGCCACTGAATTTGCCTTCAAATTATATATTCTTCGCCATGAAACCGTCCCACTATAGGAAAGAGTCTAGCGTTTGATAAGACGGTAATGGATACGTTAAGCAATTTAATATTGTTATTGTTTATCAGAAAAATCGGGTAACGTTAGATTTGTGTATGGTTCTAAGGATATGTGATACAATTCAATATAAATCGCGTAGAGAAATGGAAATATGTGTATTGTTGGCTGTCAGAATGAAAATAATAAGCAAAAAAGAATGAATAAGTAAAAAACAAACATAAGGGGATAACTATCAATATAAGAAGTGATCTTCCTTCCTCCTCTTTCACCCTCCTTTGGCTTACAAGGATTCCCCCTTTTGTAGAAGAGGGTTATTACAAAAAACAATAAAATAAAATATATAGTGGAAGGCTCATGATGACTTGTCTCTTCTTTGATTCCCGCCAAGATTCTCTCTCATGGTGCGGTTGCAACGGCTCTTGTCTGTGAGCTCGATACTAGCTCGAACTCGTTACTGGGTCGGGCCCTTCGGTCTCGGATCGAGCTCGACCTTCGAGATGAACGTCGCGTATTTTCGACCTCGAAGCAGTGCCTTGCGGATCGATTCGGTCACGGGCTCGATAGGATTATCGAGCCGCCTTCTTGAGTGACCTTCGGGCTCGAGGTTTGTAAGTACTGACCTCAGAGCTCACTCCCAAAACCTCATTCCGACTTTTTATCACTCGAACTCGATAGAACTTGGAAAGTCGAAATCTATTTCGACCGTATACAGATAATCCCCTCATTTCTCAGAAAAGGATGTGGCGAGAAACGATATGATTTCCCAGCAGCTCGATCAGATATACACTGATGTTTTTATCGATCCCGACCATGACATATGTAATGCCTGATCATCTTATGCGTCTTTACAGTCCCCGACTTTATCGAGGATACCCGAATTATTTTCTCCCCCTGTGGGAATTGTCAGATACCTTCGGTCCTTGGTGTCCGGAGAAGATCAATCAGTGATGAATGCGGCGGGGCCCGCCTGTCTTTTCAACGAGGCCCAACATGCTTTGAATCGGGTAACTTCTGATAGCGTTTTCGCCGCCTCTGTACAAAACATTTGTAAATACAAATCTTTCTTCTTTTGAAGAGAAATGGCCTTTCTAACTAAATAGATAGTTTGAATTTAAATCTCTGTTGCCTTCGGGCCTCATGGGTAGTCCCCTTTGCTTTATCGGGCTCGAGCGTCATTCAGCTTAAATAGTCAAGTGTTTGTTTTACCTCGAAGGAATGAGTAGTTTTGCTCGAAATAATATAGCCCGTAGGCGTAATAGTCGAGCGAGTGATTGCTCGAACTCGAAATAAAGGTAGCACATAGGCTTGGCAGTCGAATGAATGATTCGAACTTGATGCAATGTAGCCCGTAGGCGTAATAGTCGAAGTAGCCCGTAGGCTTGGCAGTCGAGCGAATGATTCGAACTCGATGCGATATAGCCCGTAAGCGTAATAGACGAAGTAGCCCGTAGGCTTAATGGTCGAGTGAGTGATTGCTCGAATTCGAAATAAAGGTAGCCCGTAGGCTTGGCAGTCGAGCGAATGGTTCGAACTCGATGCAATGTAGCCCGTAGGCGTAATAGTCAAAGTAGCCCGTAGGCTTGGTAGTCGAGCGAATGATTCAAACTCGATGTGATGTAGCCCGTAGGCGTAATAGTCGAAGTAGCCCGTAGGCTTAATGGTCGAGTGAGTGATTGCTCGAACTCGAAATAAAGGTAGCCCGTAGGCTTGGCAGTCGAGCGAATGATTCGAACTCGATGCAATGTAGCCCGTAGGCGTAATAGTCAAAGTAGCCCGTAGGCTTAATGGTCGAGTGAGTGATTGCTCGAACTCGAAATAAAGGTAGCCCGTAGGCTTGGCAGTCGAGCGAATGATTCGAATTTGATGCAATGTAGCCCGTAGGCCTAATAGTCAAAGTAGCTCGTAGGATTAATGGTCGAGTGAGTGATTGCTCGAACTCGAAATAAAGGTAGCACGTAGGCTTTGGCAGTCGAGCGAATGATTCGAACTCGATGCAATGTAGCCCATAGGCGTAATAGTCGAAGTAGCCCGTAGGCTTAATGGTCGAGTGAGTGATTGCTCGAACTCGAAATAAAGGTAGCCCGTAGGCTTGGCAATCGAGTGAATGATTCGAACTCGATGCAATGTAGCCCGTAGGCGTAATAGTCAAAGTAGCCCGTAGGCTTAATGGTCGAGTGAGTGATTGCTCGAACTCGAAATAAAGGTAGCCCGTAGGCTTGGCAATCGAGTGAATGATTCGAACTCGATGCAATGTAGCCCGTAGGCGTAATAGTCAAAGTAGCCCGTAGGCTTAATGGTCGAGTGAGTGATTGCTCGAACTCGAAATAAAGGTAGCCCGTAGGCTTGGCAATCGAGTGAATGATTCGAACTCGATGCAATGTAGCCCGTAGGCGTAATAGTCAAAGTAGCCCGTAGGCTTAATGGTCGAGTGAGTGATTGCTCGAACTCGAAATAAAGGTAGCCCGTAGGCTTGGCAATCGAGTGAATGATTCGAACTCGATGCAATGTAGCCCGTAGGCGTAATAGTCAAAGTAGCCCGTAGGCTTAATGGTCGAGTGAGTGATTGCTCGAACTCGAAATAAAGGTAGCCCGTAGGCTTGGCAGTCGAGTGAATGATTCGAACTCGATGCAATGTAGCCCGTAGGCGTAATAGTCAAAGTAGCCCGTAGGCTTAATGGTCGAGTGAGTGATTGCTCGAACTCGAAATAAAGGTAGCCCGTAGGCTTGGCAGTCGAGTGAATGATTCGAACTCGATGCAATGTAGCCCGTAGGCGTAATAGTCAAAGTAGCCCGTAGGCTTAATGGTCGAGTGAGTGATTGCTCGAACTCGAAATAAAGGTAGCCCGTAGGCTTGGCAGTCGAGCGAATGATTCGAACTCGATGCAATGTAGCCCGTAGGCGTAATAGTCAAAGTAGCCCGTAGGCTTAATGGTCGAGTGAGTGATTGCTCGAACTCAAAATAAAAGTAGCTTGTAGTCTTGGCAGTCGAGCGAATGATTCGAACTCGATGCAATGTAGCCCGAAGGCATAATAATCAAAGTAGCCCGTAGGCTTGGTAGTCGAGCGAATGATTCGAACTCGATGTGATGTAGCCCATAGGCGTAATAGTCGAAGTAGCCCGTAGGCTTAATGGTCGAGTGAGTGATTGCTCGAACTCGAAATAAAGGTAGCCCATAGGCTTGGCAGTCGAGCGAATGATTCGAACTCGATGCAATGTAGCCCATATGTGTAATAGTCAAAGTAGCCCATAGGCTTAATGGTCGAGTGAGTGATTGCTCAAACCCAAAATAAAGGTAGCCCGTAGGCTTTGGCAGTCGAGCGAATGATTCAAACTCGATGTAATGTAACCCGTAGGCGTAATAGTCGAAGTAGCCCGTAGGCTTAATAGTCGAGTGAGTGATTGCTCGAACTCGAAATAAAGGTAGCCCGTAGGCTTGGTAGTCAAGCAAATGATTTGAACTCGATGCAATGTAGCCCGTAGGCGTAATAGTCAAAGTAGCCTTAGGCTTAATGGTCGAGTGAGTGATTTCTCGAACTCGAAATAAAGGTAGCCCATAGGCTTGGCAGTCGAGCGAATGATTCGAACTCGATGCAATGTAGCCCGTAGGCATAATAGTCGAAGTAGCCCGTAGGCTTAATGGTCGAGTGAGTGATTGCTTGAACTAGAAATAAAGGTAGCCCATAGGCTTGGCAGCCGAGCAAATGATTAGAACTCGATGCAATATAGCCCATAGGCGTAATAGTCAAAGTAGCCCGTAGGCTTAATGGTCGAGTGAGTGATTTCTCAAACTCGAAATAAAGGTAGCCCGTAGGCTTGGCAGTCGAGCGAATAATTCGAACTCGATGCAACGTAGCCCGTAGGCGTAATAGTCGAAGTAGCCCATAGGCTTAATGGTCGAGTGAGTGATTGCTCGAACTCAAAATAAATGCAGCCCGTAGGCTTGGCGGTCGAGCAAATGATTCGAACTCGATTATGGTTGCATAATAAATCTTGAACATAGGATATCGGTAAAGAAGAGAGCTTTCTTTGCAAGTCATTATACATGGGTTCATGTTTTGCGTCAAGGCTCGGGCCAATTGTATAAGCATGATTCGTTTTGACCATTTGGCCTTTACGACATTTCCCGTTGAGACACTGTTTGTCATGAAATAACGAAGTAACTTCCTTTGCACCGAATTTGATAATCATCACAGATGCGTTCAATGATAAAGCCCCCTGTGTACGAGGTTGATTTTAAAGAGGCCTCGGATACTCAACAGTAGTATCGTTTTCGCTATATGGCTGGTATCGATCTCTGGTGGACTTTTGCTTTTTCGTAATGGACCTACAAGTCAACTGGTCATCTTCGACTCTTATTTTGGATTGATATCGATTGTGCACATCGGTCCAAGTAATAGCTGGGTACTCAATCAGATTTTGCTTCAGCCGCCGCGAAGCCCTCGAGCTCCACTCATTTAGACCTTGAGTGAAAGCTTGAATAACCCAATCGTCTGTGGCTGTTGGCAGATCCATTTGTTCCATTTGAAAACGAGCTACGAACTCCCTTAGCATCTCGTTATCATTTTGTATTACCTTGAACAGGCCCAACTTTCTGGTTTTGACCTTTATGGCTCCGGCATGTGCTTTTACGAAGCAATCTGCAAGCATAGCAAAAGAATCAATGGAGTTAGATGGTAAATTATGATACCATATCATTGCCCCCTTTGATAGGGTTTCACCGAATTTTTTCAATAATATAAATTCGATCTCATCATCTTCCAAATCATTGCCCTTGATAGCATACGTGTAAGAAGTGACGTGATCGTTGGGGTCGGTCGTTCCATTATATTTGGGTATTTCGGGCATACGGAATTTTTTGGGGATTGGTTTTGGGGCTACACTCGAGGGAAAAGGCTTTTGAATGAATTTTTTTGAATCTAGACCTTTTATCATTGGTGGAGCTCCCGGGATTTGGTCGACCCTAGAATTATATGTCTCTATTTTTTTATCGTTGGCTTCGACTCGTTTTGTGAGTTCCTCGAGCAATTTAGTAATATCGGGAGTAGTCCCCGATTCTTGCTCATTTGACTTCTCTATGGCTGGTTCCGTTCTGTGGGCTACTTCTCGAAGCGGATTGGGCTCCGGCCTGCTTTGTACCTGAGTTTGGCTCTGCAACTGAGCTATCGCTATTTGCTGGGCTTGTAACATCTCGAAGATCATCTGTAAGCTGACTCCGATCTCCTCCACATTATGGGTGTCTCGAGCTACGGATCGAGTACCGCCCTGAATGCTTTTTTCAGGTTCGGAACGCTGATTCGCCCCTAGAGCTATTTGTGAATTGATATCTAATGGTACTTCGGCTTGAATTTCGGGTGCTTCGATTCGAGCCTCAGTGCCATCATCGAGTGGCCTTCCGGCCCCGGGTGCCAAGTTGTTGGTTTCATCTTGAAGGCCGGCTTCGTGGTCGATAGGTGAAGCCATTGCTGATTTGAAGTTGCAAACTTGCGTGTACTTTAGATTTATATCAAACGATTACTGTTACCCTTAGCCCCACGGTGGGCGCCAAATTATTTACCGAAAAAATCGAATAACGTTAGATTTGTGTATAGTTCTAAGGATATGCGATACAATTCGATATAAAAAATCGCGTAGAGAAATGAAAATATGTGTATTGTTGGCTGTGAGAATGAAAATAATAAGCAGAAAATAATGATTAAGTAAAACAAACATAAGGGGATAACTATCAATATAAGAAGTGATCTTCCTTCCTCCTCTTTCACCTCCCTTTGGCTTACAAGGATTCCCCCTTTTATAGAAGAGGGTTATTACAAAAAATAATAAAATAAAACATATAGTGGAAGGCTCATGATGACTTGTCTCTTCTTTGATTCCCGTCAAGATTCTCTCTCTTGGTGCGGTTGCAACGGCTCTTGTCTGTGAGCTCGATACTAGCTCGAACTCGTTACTGGATCAGGCTCTTCTGTCTCGGATCGAGTTCGACCTTCGAGATGGACGTCGTATTTCCGACCTCGAAGCAGTGCCTTGCGGATCGATTCGGTCACGGGCTCGATAGGATTATCGAGTCGCCTCCTTGAGTGACCTTCGGGCTCGAGGTTCGTTAGTACCGACCTTAGAGCTCATTCCCAAAAACTCATTCCGGCTTTTTATCACTCGAACTCGATAGAACATAGGAAGGCCGAAATCTATTTCGACCGTATACAGTTATATATGAGTTAAGAGGGAGAAAAGGATTATGTTATTGACTTACTTGTCACTTTTACAAATAAAAAGCAATTTGATTTTCCATTAAATTGAATCAATAATATCACAATATCTCCTTTTCTTTTTCGAGAGAAATGAAGGAGTTAGGTGGATTTGAAATCAATAAAAATAGTTTATCAGATGGAGTTATCCCTTAATTGTATTTAATCGCGTAACATAAATGAAAACTTACCAACTATTAGTAGGGCCATTCTACCTAGTTTATACAGCTATATAAAGAACTAAGGACATTCACATGTACAAAATATGTTGTTGGAGAGACCTTTTAATGACCTAAATATATATAGGCTACAACAACCTAAAAAAACTTACGCAGCATAAATTAGCTAATATGAATTCTTGGACTAATTTAACGTAGGCGTTAAAAACGGTAGCTCAGCGCACAAAATATCTCGTATTTATATTGGGTCCGACCCGAACCGTCCGCGGAAAGACTGCAACCTAAGAGGTGTGATGTAGACAATCTACCATAATTAATGCAAGCATTAATGAATACTCTATATGGCTCGAACATATAAAGTATACGTCACACGAAAACAACTTTAACATTGTTCCAAGATTCCTTTCCATTCAAAGTATGCATTAGAAGTCAAAATTGTTGCTTAGATTACGAGTAACTAATATGTTTCTAACTCATGTATTTTGACTCTTTGCTAACTTAATTATGGCTTTTGGAAGTTTTTTCAAACAATAATTGAAACTTGTTCCCTAATAGAAAGGCCGTGATGCAAAGGGACAAATTCATAGGACGAAAAAGAGTTGAAATTTAGAGGAAAAATGTTTGGAACGTTCTTATAGTTAAAGACTAATGTAACGGCTCGAAAAACAAACAGACAAGGTCTTGTTTTCTTAAGTTAGGACTTAGGTCTTGTTTAAAACACTCACGAGGATCGTCGGTGTAACAAACATAGGAAAGAGACCCTTTTAATTTGGACTTGAATCATACTATAAAACTTTCAAGGTTCAGAATTCAGGTTTAAGGTTTAGGGGTCGAGATTAAAGATTAATAATTCAAGGTTCATAGTTTAGAGTTCAGGATTCAAAGTTTAGGTATTGGGATGTTGAAGTGGAAGACATTTTTGGTGGGTATATATATGATTGCTCTTCTTGTAGCTCTTAAAGAG
>AWOL01S0004463.1:540-22297 GCA_000715115.1 Nicotiana otophora
GTTCAGGAGCTTCAACTTATTTTTCATGACTTTATTGCTGAAGGTATGGTCGTAAATGAAGCATTTCAAGTGGCTGCAATGATTGAAAAATTGCCTCCTTCGTAGAGAGATTTCAAGAACTATCTTAAGCACAAGCGCAAAGAAATGAAGTTGGAAGATCTTGTAATTCGTCTCAAGATTGAGGAAGACAACAAAACAGCCGAGAAGAAGTCTCGTGGAAATTCAACGATCATGAGAGCTAATATCGTTGAGGAGATTGCTCCAAAAGGTAAGAAGAGAAAGAGGTCTTCTGGATAGACTAAGGAGCAGAACAAAAAGAAATTCAAGGGCAGCTGCTACAATTGTGGAAAAACTGGTCACAAAGCCCCTGATTGTCGCCTCCCGAAAAAGTATAAGAAGAAGGGACAGGCCAACAGAGTAGAGAAGAATGATGACATTGATGATCTGCGTGCAATGCTTTCGGAATGCAACCTAGTTGGAAATCCGAAGGAGTGGTGGATTGACTCTGGAGCCACTCGACATGTTTGTGCTGTCAAGGAAGCATTTGTGACTTACTCTACTGCTGGTCCCGAAGAAAAACTTTCTATGGAAAATACTGCAACAACCAAGATTGAAGGTTATGGGAAGATATTCCTGAAGATGACTTCCGGCAAGGTGTTAATGCTCAACAACGTTCTTCATGTTCCTACTATTAGGAAGAATTTAGTTTCTACTTCTTTACTTGTTAAAAATAGATTCAAATGTGTATTTATTTCTGATAAAGTTGTTGTAAGCAAGAATGAAATGTATGTTAGAAAGGGCTACCTCACAGAGGGCCTCTTCAAACTAAATGTAATGGTTGTTGGCAGTATGAATAAAATTTCAACTTCTTCTTATTTATTGGAGTCAAATAATTTATGGCATATTCGTTTAGGACATGTTAATTACAAAATCTTGCGGAAGTTAATTAATTTAGAAGTATTGCCTAAATTCAAGTGTAATAAATCAAAATGTCAAATATGTGTTGAGTCTATGTTTGTAAAACATCCTTATAAGGCTATTGAAAGGAATTCAAATCCTTTAGACTTAATTCATATTGACATTTGTGATATGAAATCGACACCATCTCGAGGTGGAAAAAAATATTTTATTACTTTTATTGACGATTTCACTCGATATTGTTATGTTTATTTGCTTAATAGTAAGGATGAAGCAATTGAAGCATTTAAGCAATACAAGAATGAAGTGGAGAATCAATTGAATAAAAAAATCAAAATGATTAGAAGTGATAGGGGTGGAGAATATGAATCTCCGTTTGCAGAAATATGTTCGGAATATAGAATTATCCATCAAACTACTGCATCTTACACACCTCAATCCAATGGAATTGCGGAAAGGAAAAATCGAACATTAAAGGAAATGATAAATTCTTTATTAATAAGTTCCGGATTACAGCAGAGTTTGTGGGGCGAAGCTATCCTTACAGCTAACCGAATACTCAACAGAGTGCCCTACAGCAAAACGCAATTTATTCCATATAAAAAATGGAAAGAAAGAAAACCCAACTTGAAATATTTCAAAGTGTAGGGATGTCTAGCAAATGTACAAGTTCCTTTACCTAAAAGGATTAAAATCGGACCAAAAACTGTTGGTTGCACTTTCATTGGATATGCTACAAACAGTAAAGCATGTCGGTTTTTGGTTCATAAATTCGATAATCCCGAAATTCACGTTAATACGGTAATGGAATCAGATAATGCTGAATTATTTGAAAGCATCTATCCGTATAAAACTGAATGTGAGTCGCTAAGTAAAAGACCTAAACGACCTCGGAAAGAACCAAAGAAAAATACTCCAAGTATAGAAGATCCAAGGCGTAGCAAACGTCAAAGAACGTCCACTTCCTTTGGACCAGATTTTGTGACATTCTTGCTTGAAAATGAGCCTCAAACTTTTAAAGCAGCTATGTCATCTTTTGATTCAGCGTTTTGGAAAGAGGCAGTCAATAGTGAGATTCAATCAATTTTGGATAACCATACATGGGAATTGGTAGATTTTCCTTCGGGAAATAAGCCTTTAGGTTCGAAATAGATCTTTAAACGGAAAGTGAAAGCTGATGGCACTATTGACAAATATAAGGCAAGACTTGTTGTCAAAGGTTATAGACAAAAGGAAGGCCTTGATTACTTTGACACTTACTCGCTAGTAACGAGGATAACATCTATTAGGGTGTTAGTGGCACTAGCGCCCGTATATGAACTTGAAATCCATCAAATGGATGTTAAAACAGCTTTCTTAAATGGAGAATTAGAGGAAGAGATTTACATGGAACAACCTGAGGGTTTTGTGGTAACTGGTAAAGAAAAGAAAGTGTGCAAACTTGTTAAGTCGCTTTATGGACTAAAACAAGTATTCCTTTATTTTATAGCCATTTTCCATTCATGTGGGGGATTGTTGGGATTTTAAGCTTGTGTAGCTTAAAGAGGGTGAATGAGAAATGGAGGGAGAATGAAATATTTGAGTTTTTCTCCTTGGCAAAGGGACATTGTCCCATATTGGAGGAAGAAAAGGCTTTTGATGGGTATATATATAATTGCTTTTCTTCTAGCTCTTAAAGAGTTAAGAAGAAGGCAAGCCTCGCACCGTCGTCGTCGCTCGCTCGGCTCGGCTTCGGCTTTAATCTTTTTGGACAAAATTTCTTTCAATTATTTAATTAATTAATTAACTAATTAACGAAAAATTCAATACGGAATAACCCGCGACCCGGTCCGGTCAGGCCCGTTTTCTTTTCCGAATTATTTTAAATCCGTTTTCTCGCAATATTTTAAACAACCTGTTCCAACAGCCATGACTGTTTCTGAAAGATTGCAAACCTTTTCAGAAACAATGCCAACAATTCTATAAATATACTTTGAATCCTAGAATCTTTCCTTACGAAATTTTCTGATCTTCTTCTTCTTCTGCATAAAAATTCTAGTGTATTTTACAGTTTTCGAGTGGCTCGCTGTTCACCGACATTTTTGGTACCAACACCTCGGGTATTTGACATTGTAAAGTGGTATACTATTCCCAACGTTATAGTTTATGGTGTACGTAGCTAATTGTGTATTTATTTAATATAATATATATGATAAACCTGTGGATGGTTTTGATGGTTTGTGACTAGTTATGATGGCCCGACCAAATTGACTAACTCATAGATATATCACTCCTTTCTTTTACATTTTCTTTAATTGTTTCAATTGTACGATTCCCTGCGAGTAGTCCATACATAAAGTATTTTGTATTCGCGTAAGGTTCGAAAAAAAGTTGTATCCTAAGTTTGATGTAGATAGCTTACCTTAATGCAAGCATTGATGGCTGCTCCAAGGCTTCCCTTCAGAAAATTCGAAGAAAAAAAAAGTAGAAAGAAAAAAGTGTTCCGGAGGAGATATTGTGGTTTAGTGATATAATATTATTCTTTTTTATTTCTTACGACCCTCTTTGGAGCTCGACTAATCAAGAATCGCATCGGTAAATTCTAGTTTGGAGGGTAAAACACTCCCTACCAAAAATAATTTCATATAAGTCTCAAGCTCGAAACCTCTAATTAAGAATGGTAGAGTATTTGCCGCTCCACCCTAACCTTTGGTGATTAATACACTATTTTTATCAAGAGGATTCAAGTTAATCTAGTGATGTTAGAGCACTTTGCTAATGATTCAATCATTTCCAACTAAACCCTCTTGATGGATAATTTAAAAAATGAAGGAAAAATATGTGGGATTTGGACCTTTTTTCCTTTAGGACATGTGTATGTCCAGATGACATATTTCTAACTATTTATGCGTGTATTAATATTCATCTTGTCTCAATCCACATTATAATTGTCTCAATTATGATAAAGTTCATGATTTAGGTTCAGTTATAATCTTTGACGTGATAGGAGTGTGCCAAGAATATTGGAATCACTTGATATTTCCAAATACAATAACTTATGATTTATTATGATATGCGAAGACAATAGAATTCAATCAATCTTTGTGGATAATTAGGTGGCTTACATCATTTGGAGAATTACTTAGCAAATCAAGGATTATTTTTAAAGGTTTGCTGTTTGTAGGGGTAAATTTGGCCCGATAGTATAACGGTAGGGGTATAGTATAACGGAGTTTAAATATAGACAATATATGAAAGTAAATGGGTATATTTATCCCTTTTCCCTTTAATATTTCTTCATTTTTGGCCCTTCTGTAGAAAGTTGTTTCTCAGAGAATCGTTTCATAAAGCAATATTTTTTTCTCCTAATAATAGGAGGGAGGTACAACTTCTCTCATATGCTATCTTAAATTGTTCAATTTCGCCAGCGGTTGCACTTTTGGTTCATTCATATCCTTATTGTTGGCAAATTGTTTCCTTTTTTGCCCTACCACTAATAGATATTCAATGTGAAATATATGGACTCCATATGTTCAAATTCTTCGAAAAAATAAATCCAAATTTAGCCCTTCACTTTTGAATATGGATTGAAGATACTCTTAGGTAGTAAACATGTCCATTCTTCTCTCTATTTCCTTGTTCGAATTTTTAAATTACCAATCTAAAAATGCTCACACTTGTATAAAGATTAATTAGAAGTATAGTACGTATATATGCCGAAGCTATGATCATCTACTTACACTCCATTCTTCTAACTTTTGGGTAAAACTAAGTAGAGTCTACACTGATTTATTCTATTTATAAATTCTTTAAGGAAATAAGTTGCACAGGTCCCGTAGCTCAGTTGGTTAGAGCGTTGGTCTTATGAGCCGAAGGTCGCGGGTTCGAGCCCCGCCGGGACCACATTCTTTTTGGCTTCATATTTATTCACCTAATCAAAGAAATGAGATATCTAGAATCTACTCATGTATTAAGAATTGATATATAGACCGTAATGCAAACTAAAAACCTTCATTATTATCCTTTAGTTGAGTTTTACTCAAACTTGGGATGTGTTTTTATACAAGGAAGAAGGGTCTCTTTCTTTTAATGTTACTCTGTTGGGGATAAAAAGGTAGTAGATGAATTAACATAGAATATCCGCCTTGAAATCCAAATGAAAATGCAAGTTAAAGGAGAATGGCTTGATTGATTGCTCGATTGTTTCATGAGGCAACTCATTCTCAAGAACATAAAGCAAAGGCGGATATAGTATTCTTGGACTACCAGCTCTATCGAATTCAGTATTTTGCAACAACATACCCATTTTATTTCTACAGGTGGGGTCTGGAGAGAGTAATATGTACGTAGACCTTACTTCTACCTTGTGGAGATAGAGATGTTATTTTTGACAGACTCTCGATTAAAAAATAAAAAATTTCAAAGCGGGTTTAAAAAAAGAAGCATTTCAAAACAGTAGTAAAGAAGTCATGTTAAGAATAATAAAGATAAGATCAGTAATAATAGCAAAATAACAAAGCAATAAGATAATTCAAGCAAAGGAAACAACATATAATAATAAATTATGTACTAAGAACCTTAAGATCAAATACATCTTTTAAATCTTGAATCCACCTCTACCACAAGGAAGAACTTGAAGTTTGACTGGCACGAGCATTTTGACTTTGGGCTTCATATTTATTCACCTAAGCAAAGAAGAGCTGGACTACATTAGACATTATTCTATAATGCATTACTATCAGTACCTAGCATTCTTGGTGATGTACCTCATATAATATGTTTAGCCCATAATGCTATATTGTTTATTTTGGGCGAGGCAACTAAATTGACACCTAAACTTACACCCAATTTGGAAGTCGACTCTTCTAGTTTTGTTTTTACCATTTTAACACCTTAACTTGGCGAAATGACTAATAATAAACACTTCTAATAGCTATTGTGGCTAAAACTGCATACCAATCATATTGAAAAGGCATGTGAATATAATAGTTTATGTATATATATATATAGCTATTGTGGCTAAAACTGCATACCAATCATATTGAAAAGGCATGTGAATATAATAGTTTATGTATATATATATATAGCTATTGTGGCTAAAACTGCATACCAATCATATTGAAAAGGCATGTGAATATAATAGTTTATATATATATATATATATATATATATATACTAGTCTTAATTAAGGTACGCATATTGCGCATGTACCATATCTTAATAAGTATAAAACTTTAAAAAAATTATTAATATACTATTAAAACTATGTACACCTAACGTGCTATTATTATTATCATTTTGGAAATATTTTTAGAATTTTATTTTGAGTTAAAGAGAATAATAATTATGAATATTGAGGTAACTTTTATCTAATAACCCTAAAGATTGATGGGAATAGCAGAGTTTATTATGAATATAAAAATACTATTCGAGTGAGAAACTAGTAAAAATATAATATGACAATGTACCGTAGTTTATATATATAGTTCAACGATAAAATGGAAGGAATTATGGTTAATTATTTCTTTAAAATCAATTAATTGTATCTAAGATATTAATATTCAGGAACTTAAAATTAATTAAAATTTTAATTATAATTAATTAATATTAAAGTCCTAAATATTTAAATTTCCTACATAGTTCAACTACGAAAAAGGAAAATAAGTATAATAACCAAATTTTTAATTGATTTCAAAGTTCTAAAATATTAGTCAGACAATAAAAGTTTATAATTTTTCGTTTAATGTAAACTTTACTTTAAAGAGTTTAAAAGTCAGTTAGCATTTTTAATTTTATATAAGTTTTGGTGCATACGTAGCATACCAAGTCTGATAGACAAACTTTGTGGCAAGAAATATATTTTTACTCCTTTTTTTGTGTGTGTATAACTCGTGTATATGGAGATTTAATTCCTTTCTGGTTAGTATTACTCCTTCGCATGTTAAACGAATATTAATGTCCTCATTTGTTTTTTTTAAGATTAAGACGTCTGAATCTGAATATACGTCTGAATATCAAGATGTGTATTAAGATTAAGATATCTGAATCTGAATACACATATGAATATTAAGATGTGTATTAAGATCTGAATACTAAATGATTAACACTGTTTGATTTTTTAACATCTGAATATATAAAATTTACGTTTATTTGAAAATTAATAAACATAAAATTCAAATAAAATACTAATTAATCTAATATTTCATCACTAAAATATATAGCTTTTTAAATATGATAGTTGCTGGCGGTGATGGCTAACGGTAGTGCTTGTGAATGCCGACTAAAAGCGGTGGTAAATTTAGTTGATGGTGGTAGTTTAGGGTAGTAGCTAGTGGTGATTGGTAGTGGTAGCTATTATGATTAAGGATGGTGGTGGTGGGTGGTGATAGTTAATAATGGCGAGTGGTGGTGGCGGTAGTTGTGATTGAGGAAGACGGTGGTGGGTGGTGGTAGTTTATAATGGTAGGCAGTGCCAGGTATGGTTGTTGATGGTAATGGGGTGATTAGTTGTGGTAGTTAAGGTGGATGAGTGTTGGTTGTCGTTGAGAATGATGGTGGTGGTCGACAATGGTGGCTGCTATGATTGAGGATGATGGTGGTGGTAGGTGGCATGGTGCTAGTTGATAATGGTAGGCAGTGGCAGTACTTAATAATGGATATGGATGATAGTATCTTAATGAAATTAAGTCTCTGTTATAGATCTTAATGATACAGATCTATTCAGGCCTATTAAGTGGCTGTGAAGTAAAAAAAACAAACACACTTAACGATTAAGATCTGAATAATTAAGATTCAGATTTTAAAAACAAACGCACTTAATGTCTGAAATCTGAATGATTAAGATTCAAACCTCCATTAAGTGCAAACAAATGAGGTTAGTCCACTTGGAGTCCTAAATATTAAGACTCTATGCATAATTTAAATAAGGAAGATTTAGATAAACAAAATTTACTTGATTTTAAAGTCCTTAAATTTATATCTACGCTATATTAAAAGCTTGAAACCCCTTAGCGAAATGTGGTTCGCCCCTTTTATATTCAGATTTCTTTTATCACTAATTTTACCTATATGATGAATTTAGAAAGGAATAAAATTAGATTATCTTTCTAGTTAGTTAATTCAAATCCGGAAAAAAAGTTCAAATAATTAATTATCTTTTTTAATCACTAATAGAAATAATTTATTTTTTGAGGATTTAAATTATCAATATTAGCCCATAGGGATAAAATAAATATTTAATTATAACTATATATTTATCCGCAAAAATTCTTTTGTCAAATGATAAAAAAAATTGAACTTTTATACTTTATGTTTGTCGTAGTGTTAGTAAATGACTTTTGTCAATCACTTTTCTTTCTCTCTTTCTCTTGCTATTATTAAATATTTTCATGATTATTTTTACTAATTAAGGTATAATCTATATTAATATTTATATCTTAGTTAATTATTGATCAAAGAATAAAATTAATAGCCAATTGACCAATCTCACATAGAATACTCATAGCATTTATAGGTTAATTACTGATTTGTTTACATCATAATTGTTCACCTCAAATTTAGCATGATTATACAATTTCTTTTGAGCTAAAAAACGTTCAAATGTATAAAATTCATATATAAGGTAAAACATATAAATATTTGGTGTTATTTAATTATACCTTAATTTTAAAATTCATATAAAATAAAACTTTAATAATTTTGAAGTCCAAAATATAAGGACCTCTTGCTTAATTCAAATAAGGAAAGGTATAAAAAGTAATAAATCTTATTTAATTTCAAACTCCTAAATATTAGGTAGAAGAATAATCAAATGACTATTTTGTCTAGTGTAAATTCTATTTTAAAAGGGTAAAAAAGGCGAACGACATTACGCTAAGAGCAAAAAAGGCGAATGACATTTCGCTAAGGGCTTTCATGCTTTTAATATATATATATATCAAAAAGAAAAGAATAAGAAAGAAAAGAAAATGTGATGACCCAAAATGTCATCTTTAAAGTTAATAATTAATTTTGTATTCTAAGACCTCGAAAAGCACTATTTGTCATTCCTCGACTTGCGTGCGCAGTCCGTAAAATTTTTCGAAAAGTTTTTATGTGAAAAATAGATTAAAATGTGACTTAGAGCTTTAAAACTCAATTGAGGTGACTTTTGTCAATATTTTAAGCAAACAGATTTAGATCAGTGTTTTGATAGTTTCGGTAGGTCCGTATCGTGATTTGGGACTTGGGCGTATGCCTGAAATCAAATTCCGAGGTCCCTAACCCGAGATATGAAATTTTTATGAAAAATTAAAAGTTTAAGTTTAAATAATGACCAGATGTCAAATTATGTGCAAATGACCCCAGAATAGAATTTTGATGATTCCAACAGCTCTGTATGGTGATTTTGGACTTAGGGGTGTGATCGAAATTTTATTTAAAAATCCATAGTGAAATTAGGCTTGAAATGGCTAAAATAGAAATTTAAAGTTTGGAAGTTTGACCGGAGAGTCGACTTTTTGATATCGGGGTCGGTATCCAGTTCCAAAACTTTTCATAGCTCCGCTATGCCATTTATGACTTGTGTGCAAAATTTGAGGTAAATCGGACTTGATTTGATAGGTTTCGACATCGAATGTAGAAGTTGGAAATTCTTAAGTTTCATTGAGCTTGAATTGGGGGTGTGATTTGTGATTTTAGCGTTGTTTGATGTGATTTGAGGTTTCAAATAAGTTCGTATGATATTTTAGGATTTAATGGTGTATTTGGTTGAGGTCCCGAGGGCCTCGGGTGAGTTTCGGTTGGTTAACGGATCAAAAATTGGACTTAAACAGCTTCTGCAAAAAGCTCCTGCAAATTTTCTTCGGCTGAGCAATCGAGCCCAGAAGTCGAGCAAATCGAAGGCCAGAAATCAAGACCAGAAATCGAGCCGAGGATCGAAGGCAAGGCTTCGAGAGCCTGTCACGACCCAAAAATCTCACCACAGGCGTCGTGATGACACCTAGTCTCTAAGATTAGGTAAGCCGATTTCAATTACATTTTTTTTGAGCCATTTTTTTAATTAAATAAGTAACCAAAACTTACAGCGGAATAAATATGAATGTACAACCTCCCAATACTGGTAGTACTAAGTCACGAACTCTAACTGAATACATGGAATGATCACGAGAACAGAATATACAATACTGTTTGATTAAAAATTAACAGTACAATGAAATGAAAAGACTCCAAGGGGCTTCGATGACTAAGCAGCTCTACCTTGAATCCTTACGATCACACTTTAACTCTTCTCAACCCCAATAACTCCAATACCTGGCTCTGCACAAAAATGTGTAAAAGTATAGTATGAGTACACCACAGTCGGTACCCAGTAAGTATCAAGACTAACCTCAGTGGAGTAGAGACGAGGTACAGTCAAGACACTCACTAGTCTAATAGCATGTGCAATATAATATATAAAATAATAGGAAGCAAATAACAATAAGGGCAACATAAAACAACCAGTAATATGCACAACAGACAACAAGAATACCGTTAATATCGCTTAACAATTAACAAATACAATTACACACAATAAATCAAATCCTTCAAATAAATGTCTTTCACATATAATTCTTTCAAATAACTCTCTTTCAAATATAATTTTCTCAAATAATTACCTTTCAAATATAATTCTTTCATATAATACCTTCTACATAAAAATCCGTTCAAATAAATATTTTGAATATAATTCTTTCAATTAAAAAGTCACCATGTAACACCTCGTTTCATAATTATAAAAATACGGGTCTCAACCAATTTTCATATTTTTCGTAAATACGGGTCTCAACCCATTCTTCATATTTCCATGGCACTTCGTGCCCATAATTAATCATCATATTTTTTCGGTACCCCGTGCCCTCATTTCATATCACAACTGCATGGACAATTCACGTGCCAAATATCATTATCATTTAATCACAGCACCCCGTGCCCAAAATTCATATCACAACTGCATGGACAATTCACGTGCCAAATATCATTATCATTTAATCACAGCACCCCGTGCCCAAAATTCATATCACAACTGCATGGACAATTCACGTGCCAAATATCATTATCATTTAATCACAGCACCCCGTGCCCAAAATTCATATCACAACTGCATGGACAATTCACGTGCCAAATATCATTATCATTTAATCACAGCACCCCGTGCCCAAAATTCATATCACAACTGCACGGATAATTCAGGTGCCAATATCCTCATTATTTACTCACGGCACCTCGTGCCCATATTTTATTTTATAATCCGCATGACAATAGCCACATGCTCGCAATTTCAACATAAATCAGATTGTCATCAATTTACCAACAACAAGAAAAATTGCACAAGGTATAAAAATAAACACAAGAATATCACAACATCACATGAAAATCATCAACCCCATAACCCCACATCATCACATATCGTCCCTGACAATAGCCACCCTTATCGCTCCTATTGCCACCCTTATTACTCCTATAGCCACCCTTATCGCTCCGCCTAGACAATATCAATAGTCACCCTTATCGCTCCTATTGCCACCCTTATCGCTCCACCCAAACAATATTCCAACAAATACAACCACAGTGAAATGCCACCCTTATACCCACATAATATCAGCGGTGAAATGCCACCCTTATACCCACATAATATCAGCGGTGAAATGCCACCCTTATATCTTCAAAATAATAATTAACGCAACACAATAATTTACACGAAAAATTATCACGGTAACATAACAAAATCAATTCATATCAATATTTACCCAATGGCTACAACCAAAATTTCAAAGATACAACCAAGTCAATTAATTTCACAACAAATAGTCGAAGGCTCCACACAATGTGTACAACACCCAAAAACAATCAATAGAGATAGAAATTACTCAACATAAAGCAAAGTCTTTATTAACTCTAAATTTTCAATAATTATATAAACATCTATTCTTAAGCTCATTTAATTAATTATTTGCAGAGGAAAAATCCAAAATAAAATTAAATTCCAATAATTATCAAACCAGCAAATTCACGAAATTTCATAAATAATCAAATAACAATCACATCAACTTGTCATATAACAACAGAGTCAACAACAAGGATTTAGGCACGACAAATGGATGATTAAATATATGTCAACAATTATCCAATTTACTACACAATATGCTCAAGACTTTAACTTAATAAAATTTGCACATATAAACCAAGTACGTACTCGTCACCTCGCGTACATGGTTTTCAATTACACAAATTGCACATAAGACTCAATGCCTAAGGGAAAATTCCCCCACTCGAGGTTAAGCAAGACACTTACCTTTTTGAAGTTAGGTCGATATTCCAAAATAGCTTTCTCACGTGAATTGACCTCCGGACGACTCCAATCTTTCTTGAGCCTTCCTTACATTACTATGAGGTTCCGGAAATCCTAGCAACTTCAATCTATTTATAAACATAACAAAAGTGAACCATAATTAGGAAGATTTTCATGATTTCAGCTCATTTGAGCATTTTATCAAACAGTAGGTGTGCAAATTTGGTTACAAGGTTATTCTACAAGATTTCCTTCATTCCACAATCCAATCTTTACTTATTTGATCTCAACAATATTTTCACAAATCTTATTGGTACAAGCATATATACATAATACTCTTACACCCAAGAATCATACTCCCAATCATCAATCTTTTACCCCAAACTCGAAATTGAAGACTAGGGGTTGAATCTTACCTCTTTGATGAAGATCTTGTGATTAGCTTCCTTAATTCTTGAAGATTGGATGATTAGAATGTTAGGTTCCCTCCTTATCTCTCTAAAATACTCTTACCTCTCTCTAAAACCCTTAGAAAAACACCCCAAAATAAGCCCCAAAGCCTATTTATCAAAATGGGGTCGGGTTATGAAAATAGAAAAATTAACCCTCCGAAAGCAGGTCTGCGGTCGCATAATGGACCGCAGAATGGGTATGCGGGCCGCAAAATTGATCGCAAAATCGGTGCCCCGAACTGGGCTCTTCTGGTCCATTTTGCGACCAGTTTGCGGTCGCAGAACCAGTTTTGCGATCACATAATTGGTCGCAGAATTGCATGTTTTCAGCCTTTGGTAATTTGGTCATAACTTCTTGTAGGAATGTCCAAATGACAAACGGTTTGAAGAGTTGGAAACTAGACATATTGACCTTTCTTTTGATAGGTAACACACCATATAACTCTTCATATCAAGAGAGGTATGCTCGTTTGAATTTAGGTCTTGTACGAACTTACTTGAAACATTAGTCTATTATGAAATTTCCAACTTCAACATTCGATGCCGAAACCTATCGAATCAAGTCCAATTGACCTCAAATTTTGTAAACAAGTCATAAATGACATAACGGACCTATTCAAATTTCTAGAATCGGATTCCAACCTCATTATAAAAAATTCAACCTTCGATCGAACTTTTCTAAAATCGTTTATTTTTCAACTTTCTTCAAAATGCGTCAAATTGTCCTACGGACTTTCAAATCCAAATCCGAACATGCGCCTAAGTCCGAAATCACCATACGAAGCTATTGACATTATTAAAATTCTATTCCGAGGTCGTTTGCTCAAAAGTCAACTCTTTCCATTTAAGCTTCAAAATGAGAATTCCTCTTTCGATTAAATTCTAAATCTTCCGAAAATCAAACTTGACCACACCCGCGGGTCATAATACATATTATGAAGTTGCCCGGGACCTTAAGTCATTGAACGGGGCGTTAATTCTTAAAAAGACAAGTCGGGTCTTTACAGAGCCATAATCAAAGGCAGGCTCGAGAGCCATGATCGAAGGCAAGGCTCGAGGGCCATGATCGAAGGCAATCTCGAAGGCCAGTGATCGAAGGCCACTGATCGAAGGCCCAGTATCGAGGGATATGGCCGAGGCCAGTGATCGAAGGCCATAAAGATCGAATGTATGATCGATAGCCATGATCGATGGCTGTGATCGAGCCCCAAGGTCGAGGGCCATGATCGAGCCCCAGGATCGAAGGGCAATGATCGAGGTCCAGCCTAGACAGATCTGTAAGTTTATAAAACTGGGGATTTTGTCCCATTTACCATTTTTGACGAACTTGAGCTTGGGAAGAAGCGATTTTTGACAGATTTTCAAGGAAAAATATTTGGGTAAGTGATTCTAACTCGAATTTTGTCAATATACACGAATATATCATTGTTTTCATCATTTAATTAGTATATTGAGATGGAAATTTAGGAAAATTTTAGAAATCTCATAAAAATGAATTTTTGAGATTTCTGTGTCGATTCAGAGTCGGATTTGAGTGAAACTGGTATGGTTGGACTCGTAATTGAATGGGCTGTCAGATTTTATAAGTTTTGCTGGATTCCGAGATATGGGCCCCACAGACAATTTTTGAGTTAATTTCGAATTTTATTGAAAAATGTAGTATTTTCTTATGAAATTGATTCCTTTAATTTTTGTTGATTGTATCGAATTAATTATGACTAGATTCGAGCCGATCAGAGTCGGAAAATCGAGGAAAAGGCATACTACTTGGTTAAATTGGAGAAAATCGAGGTAAGTGACTTGTCTAACCTTGTGTGGGAGAAATTTTCCCTATGATTGGTATTGAAGTGATAAATTATAATGTGTTGAAAGTCGTGTACACGACGTGACGAGTGTGTACACGGGCTAAATGTGAAAGATTATATTTTTAAAATTATGTAGATCACTGTTACGGATTAATTAAACTATTTTATTCTGATATATTTTTCATCATTGATTTAATGTTTATATTTTAAAGTTGCTTGACCTTTTCCTGCTAATTATTTTACCTGTTTAGTTGAAACTTGGTTTTTTTTATTCTGTGCATTATTTGAAGTTGATTTTCTTTAAATTAAATATTATTAATATGAAGTATTTGACATTTTAAAATTTGGTATTGAAGCAACGTATTAAAGATATTTAAATATTATTTTGCTGAATTATTTATTCCTGAATATTTTTGTAAGATTTTCGTACTCATTGTGATGGAGCCGTGAGCTCTTTATTGTGGAAAAGTATTGTTGATGATTTATGTTGGCATGAGCCGTGAGCTCTTTATTGTGGAAAAATATTGTTGTTGAAATATTTTGGCAAGTTAAATTATTTGAGCACTTGAGGTGCAAATTGTAATATATTGTGATTTTGATACGTATGCTGTCACAACCCAATTTCACCTATAGGTCGTGATGGCGTCGGACACCGCTGTCAGACAAGCCAACAATAAATAGTAAATAAATTCTCATTTTAATATTTTTGAAGTCATAGTTTTCCCCCTCAATTAAATAGTAGAAGATGACATTTACCAAATACGTACTAATATCTTTAAAATTTCCAATACAGTGCAACCCATAATCATCCCAAAACCCGGTGTCACGAGTGCATGAGCATTTACTAGGGAATTAAAATAAAAGACAGCATCTGTCTAGAATACAAA
The DNA here is from genome assembly GCA_000715115.1 of Nicotiana otophora. Taxonomy (NCBI): domain Eukaryota; kingdom Viridiplantae; phylum Streptophyta; class Magnoliopsida; order Solanales; family Solanaceae; genus Nicotiana; species Nicotiana otophora. The sequence goes on from AWOL01S0004463.1 coordinate 15,893, forward strand.
TTAGACAAGAAAATATAATAACTCTGAAGGAGACTCTATTAGCTGCTGATCGTAATATAGAATGCAGCTCACCTATGTCCCCATAATTATTAACCACACCTCTGCGCCCACAAGGCCGCTGTACATATATGTACCTGCACAATAAAATGTGCAGCAAGTGCAGTATGAGTACGAAAATAACATGTACCCAGTAAGTATCAAGCCTAATCTCGAAGAGGTAGAGACGAGATGGCCGACTATGACACTCACTATGGGTCAATAATATTAAATAATCATGAAAATAGAAATATTTATATCAACGTGATTCACAGAGTTAACAATAATTTTATTGTACCAGCAGAGGTAATTAAATTCCTTCAATTCCAATAATTCTCAATATATTAATTAAATTCCTTCAATTCAAATAATTTCTAATCTATTAATTAAATCCTTCAATTTCAATTAAATTTCCAATTTATCAAATAGCTTTACAAGCTGCAATTCAATTTCAATAAATTTCCAATTTATCAAATAGCTTTACAAGCTGCAATTCAATTTCAATAAATTTTCAATTTATCAAATAGCTTTACAAGCTGTAATAAACTGTCCAAGTATCGTGTAATTATTATTATTATTAAGCACGATTTCTGCCGAGGTCGTACGGCCCGATCCAGAGTTTCGTGTACACTGCCGAGGGACGTGCGGCACGATCCATAGATGCATCTATCCTGCCGAGGCGTTCGGCCCGCTCCACAAGAAAGGAGGACATTTTCTTATGTACCTCCGGAAGGAGAGTATATTCATTATAAGATAAATTCGGGAGGATGAACAATTTCTTTAAACAGTTAATTAATTTAAACAGAAAATTAAGCATATGAAATTTTCATCTTTATTATATTTCCTAACAATTCACAATTTATATATCAAATAATTCAATTAAATAAAGAATACAATTTACACAAGTAATTCATGCTTTGTGTCCTAAACTACCCGGACTTTAGCATTAATAGTAGCTACGCACGGACTCTCGTCACCTCGTGCGTACGTAGCCCCCACAATTAACAACCATTATTAATTTAATCACCTATGGGGTAATTTCCCCCTCACAAGATTAGACAAGAGACTTACCTCGCTCCGAAGTTCCATAGCCGGCTCCCAAGCCTTTCAAATAACTCGACCGATGCCCAACGCTCCAAAACTCGCTTTCGCTTTATTAACATTCACAAGCTTTTAATCCTCCTCCGACATCGTAACATTGAGTAAAATACTCATACGCCACCAACAAATTGATATCTACAATTACAATCCCAATTACAATCAAAATATGACTCAAAAATATTTATCAATATCCATTTATGGCTCTCAAGTTGGCTACAAGCCTCCAGCTCAAATCGTCTAATAGGTTCACTTACTAGCACATTCAACTCCACTCTTATCATTCAATACCCATTTGAAGTCATCAATGATACTACATAAATTCTCCAACACCGCCAAATTACTATTCATCGTCTTCCTTAACCAACATTTCCAAAACATTCAATTTGGTGATTACTTAGTTGAATACTTTCAACTAAGCTAGAATATGATTCCATAGGTTCATTGCATCCTTTAATTTCATTTCTAAGAACACTATTTATCTTTCCCTCATTTTCTCAAGAACACTATTCATGCCATGAACTAGAGTTTATGAAATCAATTATCCAACCATAACAACTTGAAACAACTATTAGAATTACTCTCACCGACTCATAAGAAATGAACTTGAAGCATTAGTATTACCTTCTTGAAGCTTTTCCTTGAAATTTCAATGTTTGGGAAATTTGGTGTTCTTGATTTAAACTTGAAAGATTTCTAGGGATTTCAAAGATTGAAGGATGTTAATACTAGTGTTAATAGGATGTTATTAACTTAAAATATCCAAAAACAACTCACCTTGTATTCTTAAGTAGTCCCAAAGGTTGAATCCACCATGAAAGAACCAATCCCTAACTCAAAAAAATCCCCAAAAAGGGCTGTTGCCCGTGACTGCCTTATAAAGGCACAGGTGCTTCAGCGAGTTGTACCTTGTGCTATGCAGGTTGTACCTCGTATTACAAGTTTTGCCCTGATGGACACCATTTACTAAAACGTCCATAAGTCCTTGTAGAAATATCCAAATGACGAACGGTTGAAAGCGTTAGAAACTAGACTCGAAGATCTTTCATTTGATAGGTTGTCCACCATATAAATCCTTATATATATATAGGCATGCTCGTCCAAATTTAGGTTTTTGTGTGTACTTATTTGGAACTTTAGTCTATCATGTAATTTCCAACTTGATTAAGACTTAGGGCTCTCCTTAGACCCTACATCACTTATAATATGAATCGTTCACTTATTAATATACGAACCTGCTGGAACCTTAAAATCCCGATTCTGGGGTCGTTTTCTCAAAGTGTTGACCGAAGTCAAATTTGCCCTTTTAAGGCTAACTTAAGGAACCAAGTGTTCTGATTTCAACCCAAACACTTTCAAATCCCGAACCAACCATCCCCGCAAGTCATAAATCTTTAAAAACACATTCGGGGGGTTTTATTTAGGGAAACTGGGTTCTAAAAGTCGAAACGACCGGTTGGATCGTTACACATGCGGTGGTATAAGGTCTGGGTATTGAAATGCATGCGGCGAGATAATGGTGGCTTGATACGTATGGCTAGTAGGGGGAACTACTAGAAGTCATCTGGTGTGATAAATATGGCTAAAACACGGGATGCTATTTCGGGAAAAAAATATTTTCTTTAAAATAAATTGTGAAGGCTCCCGCGGTGAGATAAGGAAATGAGATATTGTGAATTTATTTATGATTTGGGACTACGAGGTGGTACCTCGGGAGTGACCTTGTTGATGTTGATTTATGGCCGTAGTTGCCTTTGATTTGTATTTTTCTTAAAGTTGAAAAGAAATTTTGTTTTGTTCCACGAGGTATTATTTGCCATTATTTGTGTAATTAAATGGTGACCTACAACTTGATTCATTTCCATTGTCATTTTATTTTATTATATTGTGAAACATTTTACCATGTCACCTATTATTATTTTCCAGTAGGGCCTGACCTGACCTCGTCACTACTCTACCGAGGTTAAGCTTGGCACTTACTGGGTACCGTTGTGGTGTACTCATACTACGCTTCTGCACATCTTTTTGTGCAGATCCAGGTACTCCTTACCAACTCCGACATTAGTGAGTTACCTATACACGGAGACTTCGAGGTATATTTGCCAGCGTCCGCAGACTCCGTAGTCCCCTTCTATCATTATTATGTTGCTTCCTTATTTTCTTTAGATATTTTCATGACTCAAAATTCCTTCCTTCAGACCGTGATCGCGCCTAACATTTCACTTGTTAGGCAAGCCATCGTTAGAATAATATTAACTAATTTTTAAATTATTAATAATCAAGGAAACAAAAGCGGAAGCAAAGTTTGAAATATAGTGAAATAATCCATAAAAACAACAGTGTCTAAATACCATCCCAGAATTGGTGTCACAAGTGCACGAGCTTCTAGAATAAATACAAATAAAGGTCTGAATAAAATAAAGTTGTCTGAAAATAAACACACAGCTAAAGTAAAATAGACGGGGACTTCAGAACTGCGGACGGCATGCAGTTATATCTCAAGTCTCTTCTGGTAGCTGAAATCCGAGCAAGTCTATGGTAAGCCACTGAGACCAACTACAAAATCTGCACAAGAAGTGCAGAGTGTAGTATCAGTACAGCCGACCCCATGTACTGGTAAGTTCTAAGCCTAACCTCAACGAAGTAATGACGAGGCTAAGGCGGGTCACTTACATTTCCTGTATGCAATATTAGTAACAACAACAATAATAGAAATAAACCAGGTAACTCATTTATAATAATTGAAGCCAACTCAGCAGTTATAACATATTATCATTTTCATCAATTCTGTTGCAGCGTGCAACCCGCTCTCACAATATATTCACATTCAATTCTGTTGCAGCGTACAACCCGCTCTCACAATATATTCATTTACCAATTCTTATAGAAGAAATCTTTTCAATAAATGCAACAATTAATATAAAATTATAAGACAACAAGTATACAATAATTATGATATTAATTATGAAACAAACAATGATAAATAGCAAATTATTATGAAAATCAGGGAGAAAATAGGCAGTTTAATATTTAATATGCTAAATGTCAAATAACAATTAAAACACATAATTCAAATAGCATGTAACAATTAATGCAGGAATTCAAGAATTAATATTTGACAAAGAATAGGAGAGAAACAATTATTATAATAATTAATTTATGATTTAAAATAATTTATAATTTTTCAAGTAAGCAGGCAAATAATTAATTTGACGACATATAGACACTCGTCATCTCGCCTATACGTCGTTCACATGCATTTCACATAACAAATAATTTAAGGGTTCTATTCCCTCAAGTCAAGGTTAACCACGACACTTACCTCACTTTACAAATTCCAATCAATTATTCAACCACAACCTTTCCTTTTAAATTTGTCTCCAAAAGCTTCAAATCTATTCACAAACAATTCGATATATTCAATATTAATCATAGAAATTAATTCCATATGAATTTACTAATTTTTCGGATAAAAATTCAAAATTCATTTAAATATTCGACAGTGGGATCCACGTCTCAAATCCCAAAAAAACTCACGAAATTCGAACACCCATTCCGATACGAGTTCAACCATACAAAAATTGTCCAATTCCGATATCAAATGGACCTTCAAATCTTAACTTTTCGTTTTTGAAAGATTTTATAAAAATCTGATTTTTCTTCCATAAATTCACGGATTTATGATATAAATGAGTATGAAATCATGAAATATAATAAATATAGGATAATGAACACTTACCCCAATATTTTTCCGTAAATATCGCCCATAAATTGCCTTACCCGAGCTCAAAAATGGAAAAGAGTTGACAATGGGTCGAAACCCCATTTCCAGAACTTAAGTTCTATTTCTAGGATTTTTACCCTTCACGAATGCTGTCAGTGCCTTGCGTTCGCGAAGCACAAATTTGTGCTGTCCAATTTTACTCTTTGCGAACGCGAGGGCTACCTCGCGAATGCGATGCTTGCCTGGCTTGGTGTAATGACCCGACTTGTTATTTTGAACATTTATGCTCCTTCCAACTATTTGAAGTCTTGAATAGCTTCATATGATGTATTATGACGTGTGTGAATCGTCGGTTTTGATTTTCAGGCGTTTCGGGATTAGTTCGAAAGAATAAATTCCATGTTAGAACCCTTAAGTTGAAAAGAGTTGACTGGAGTTTGATATTTGAGCAAATGACTCCGGAATGGGATTTTTATAATGTCAATAGCTTTGTATGGTGATTTCAGACTTAAGCGTATGTCCGAATTTGGATTTGGAAGTTCGTAGGAGAATGCGACGCATTTTGGCGAATGTTGGAAAATGGAAGATTTTAAGAAAACTGTCGACTGAGAGTTGACCTTGATGTATCGGGCTTGGACTTCGATTCTGGAAATTTGAATAGCTTCGTTATGTCATTTACGACTTGTGTGCAATATTTGAGGTCATTTCGGATCGATTTGTTATGTTTCGGCACAAGACCTAACTTAGAACGAGAGTGTCTACATATATAAAAGGTGTTATGTGATGCACAACCTATCAAATGCAAAGATCTTCGAGTCTAGTTTCTCTAACGCTTCTAACCGTTCGTCATTTGGACATTTCTACAAGAGGTTATGACCAAATTACCAAATGCTGGCAGAGGAGACTGTGGATGCGAAGCATCCAGGGCCGCATCCGAAAGAGGGGCTGGCAGTGAAGTGCTGCCATAGCATCTGGGGCAACATCCGAAACCCAGAAATCTGGGCCTATAGATACAATTTCGGGGTTCATTTTTCCCACTTCATTTGGACGAAGTTTGGAGCTCTTTTCCACTCTCTCAAGACCACCAACTCCTCTATTCTTCAAGGTAAGCAATCCCCATTATCTTGGTATGAAATTCCATTATTTCTATACTAGTATTGATGAAATCTACACATAAAATACTTAGATCTTCAAGAAATTTCTTCAAGAACTCAAAGGAGGGTTTTGCAAGATTTCTTCCAAAAAAGTAATCCTACACCCTTAGACTTACATGCATGGATATATTATGGGAATTTAAGTATTAGAACTTATGGTATGGTGATCGGAAGCCATATGTTCCGATTTAAATATATAACCATTGTAGAGATTAAAAGGCGATTATTTGATGGAATTTTGTTGATTGGGTGTGGATGGATGGTCATGTATGTGATGTTGGAAGTTATGAATTGTTCAAGAATGATGGTGGAATAAATTATTGGTAAATAATAGTAGTTGGATGAACTAATTCTATGGTTAAGATATGTAGAGATTCATGCCTACTAGGTGTT